>BQNB010011069.1:7493-82342 GCA_026074375.1 Tanacetum coccineum
ATGATTGCTGACATTGAAGTGACATCATGGACCCAGTGATGCAATGCACAACCCTCCCAAGCCACTCAGAATCTCTCAAAAGATTTCTGTTTCATTTCTCACGGAGACTAAACATGTAATCTACTGACTCACTCACTCCGAGTAAGTCGGTATTGAAAAGGTGGCAGTCAGCTCCAGCCTCCGGTCACTAAAATCAAAACGCACTTTTGAGTCTAGAACCAAGAGATCATCATTACTTGTTATTCACACACTGTGATTACAAGTTTTATCATAAGAGTCCTACGCATTATCCCTGTGATTTTGCCAGAACATCCGAGTGATACGTAAGTATTCACAGTGAAGATGGAAATCCTGCTTGAGCCAACTTCAAACAAGCTCATGGTAGGTGACTTGTGAGATCCTTAATGGATCAAACTTGTGAAAACTGGAAAACAACAACGGTGCGATTCTACATGAATCAAACTTGTTCTAGTATACGAATTGACAGTCATTGGACTTTGGAAAACAAATAAAACTTTCGATGTGTTACAAAACTCTTTTGCAAAGTATCACATCGATTGTTTTTACAAACCAATTTTCTCTTCATTGCTAACTGTTTTATTACAGGAACATTTAAAGATAGAGATGGAGATACCGTGTTCCAACAAAATCAAGTTCATAACCGCGTGCTCATTCTCAAATGACTCATTCGAAGATATCATGAAAGCTCAAGTATCTGTTATTAAAGCTTCCACAACTCTGAATATTCAAGCTTTCAAGATCAAGAAAAGTGTGAGCATATCATTCCGAATGACACAAGTTCACAAGATGGCAAAAGATCACATGATGATGATTAAAGATTATGATTGGATGATGATCTCAAAGAAGCTCAAAGATCACATACAAGTCAAGCTAAAGCCTAAAAGTCTAAAGTTCACTGCTTCAGATTCACAAGATACAGATCAATGAAATCAAGCGTTTACGAGCTATACATAAGATCAATCTGAAGATTGAAGATCTTAAGTTTAGTATTTTCAGGGGTGACCTCCCTTAGGGGGAGATTGTTAGATATTAGAAAAAGACTCGGTCACCCCATGTATTTTACTGTTCAATATAGCTCGTAGTTTAATAGGTAAACGTATGACTTTCGGTATTGAACCGGGTACTAATACCCGGTGTATTGTAAGAACTATAAATACCTCTTCCAACTTTGGAAGAGGTAAGCATCTATTCATTTTACACACACTCTTTAGTGTGTTTTCCTTATTTCTCTCTTAACTATTCTCTCTCTCTAACTTTCTCTCTCTAGATCTCTTTAGATCTATACATGTTTGTGTGAATTCGGGAACCTACACTTGTCTACTTTAATTTAACGTAGGTTGCTTGGAGGATCAAACGACAATTATCGTTTAGTTTGGAACTCATAGGTGCCTAGAAAAGTTAATATTTGTCTATGGCGAGCTTAGTTTGTGATCGTTGGTGTTTAAGTAACGGAGTTTGGAATGGTAACTGGGATTGGGGGATTCCTCTTCGAGGTCGTGCGGTGTCTCAATTGGACTCATTGAAAAATCAGATTGGCAATCTAGTTCTTTACCTAAATCAACCCAACTCATGGCATTGGAAGATTAACGCATCAGGTATTTTTTCGGTTAAATCATTGTCCACTTTAATTTAACGTAAGTTGCTTGGAGGATCAAACGACAATTATCGTTTAGTTTGGAACTCATGGGTGCCTAGAAAAGTTAATAGTTGTCTATGACGGGCTTCTCTAAATCGTCTACCTACTCGGGTGAACCTCATTAACAAAGGCATTATCGTTAGCTCAACCCGATGCTTATTTTGTGAAAATGAAGATAAAGACCTGGAGCATTGTCTTATTTTTTGTCCTTCAGTCACAACTTTATGGCTTAAACTCTAGAATTGGTGGAAATGTGGTTCTTCGGGTTCCTTTTCTCTGGCTGACATTTTACTAAATCGAATCGCTTTTTCGGTGAGAAGTCAAGGGGCTGATAGAGCTCTCTATGGAGCTTGTTATGTGCTTTTATGGTCGATTTGGAGATGGCGTAAAAAACTTCTTCATGCGAGCTCGATAGATGTGGATGGCATAAAGCATGAAGATATATTTCCCACGGTTCAAAGATTGTCTTTGTTATGGATGTTAAATAGGAGTGGTAGGGATAACATGAATTGGAGATATTGGATTCTAAACCCATGTGAGATCATAGATATTTAGTGTCTGTTTTATGTAGTTCATGTTTCTTTTGGTGGTGGCGGTTCTCCATCTTGGAGCCCGTCTTTTTTGTAGGCCTTTGGCTCTTGGTGTTCGTTAATGAAATTCTTTGTTTTTCAAAAAAAAATTGCTTAATTTTCTCTCCAAAAGTATGATGATTTGGAGAGAAGTTGTATAAGGAAGTTTTTAATAAATATAATTACTTAAATGACCTTATAGGAAACATAACCTTTATATATAATTAATGGTATAATTGTAAAATTATCACATATCACTTCCTTTCTCTCTTAACTGAGGAACATGGTATAAAAAATAAATTTCATTCATCTTCTCTTCTTTTCTGCCCATCTTTAACTCTTCTCTTCTCTTCTTTCATTTTAAAACTTAGGAACAGGGCGTAAGGTTCCTATCACATGCCACCTCTTTTTACGGTTATAGGTTCTTTTGAATCCAGTTCGGTTTCATGCGGTTCTGAAACCGAACTCACCTCTGCCTAACCAAACAAATAAAAATAACCCACTTTATACAAAAATATCCTGCAATATACCCCATACACCACGCACTCACAATAACAATAATAAAAAATAATAAAAGGGTGGCTTTTTGTTAATTAATCTTAACCACCGAATCAACCCTAAAATCCCACCATGACGTGCGAAGGGTGGGAGCTGTGATGGCGGACCACGCGTGGAGGGTGCTCACCGCGGGTAGTGAAGCCTCCGTATCGCCCGATCTTAGGTACGCTGTACCGCCGAGTCAATCCAGAATCATATCCACCACCCGCGGTGATGCCGCCATTTCACAAAGACCATGCGCAGTTGGTGACCATCACCGGTCGCGAATTACTCTCATAACGCCTGGTCTAACATACCCTAAAGGTGTGTTCGGTAGATAAAAAAGAATTAAAAGAAATTAAAATGAATTAAATTTTCTTGGTTTAGTAAAGAGAAATAAAAAAGTTGAGAATTAAAAAGATTTTGGGAGAGAAATGAAGAGGAAATATTAGTGTAATTTTAGGAGCTCAATTTCTATTATTTTGGTGGAGAAATAAGAGAAATAGATTATGTTTTTTGGAAAAATGTTTTTAAAAATTTTGTTTTCTTGTAATTTCTTCTAATTAAATTTTATTAAAAAATGAACTTTGTTAAAAAAAATTATATAAACAATTTACGTGCAACATTTGGTGCTTAAAACATTTATAAAAAAATTAGACACTATCATAACATAATCCTTTTTTATTTAAATGTTTTTCAAAGGAAAAAAATCGTGATTATTTTCTATTTCAAATTCTCTGACGTTACCAAACAGTAGAATTTAATAAATTTCTCACTTAATTTATTTCTTTAAATTTAAATTCTCTACTTTATTTGTAATCTTTTAAATTCTCTTTATCAAACGTGCCCTAAGCTTCTAAACTTTCTAGAGGCTCGTTAGTAGTAACTCCCATCATACTAATTTGTTAAGGGTTTTCTCAAACCTGTGCCTTAGATGCACAAGTTAAAGAGAGTCTCACAGCCTTTATGTCATCATTGTAATGACGAGTAGTCATTGAGTGGTCTCCATATCAGACCTCACAACCATTGATTGATCATTCAAAAAATGACGCCCTTTAGACACAAGTTAGAAAAATTCATTCGTTAAAAAGACAATGGTAAAAAATAAAAAAAACAAATAGTCAAGGGAACATGAATATAAAAGAGATTAAATTATAAGGGTTGATGTCGTAAATGATGGAAGAAAAAGAGGAAAAAAGAGAAAAAGGGTACGGCGGAGGACAAATAGCACAGGGCTCAATGCACATCGACATGCTCCCTCCCTCCCTTCTCTTCCGCCCTCCTTCTCTTTCGTTTTTTCTTCTTTGTAAAATTTCAATAATACCACCAAAAAGTAGATCATAATACATCTTCGCTGTCATGCAACACTTTTACTTTACCTTTTGTTTTTCTCATCCAAATTGTTTCAAAATTGTCGATAATTATAAATGACAATCTTGATCATCTTATACGTCCCGCCACACGTAAAAAATATAAAATATTTTTCAATTTTTTGAAACATGACGGGTAGAACTGTATTTTTCTTGATTTTGTAAAAGAAAAAAAAATCAAAACTACAATAAAAAAAAAATTAACGGCAAGTTAGTTGTTATTGATTCGAGCTTTCAGTGACATCTAATTTGACGCCTTAGAGATAAACCCTACTTCTTTTTCGCTCCTGAAGAAAAACTCTCACGGTGAGGCTCGAACCCGAGACTTCTCGCATATGGTAAAAATCTTCACAAGATAAACTTTGATGGCCATTTGAGCTAACCTGGATAGTTAAAAAAAATATTTATTATGTAATATTTTGTCTAATGAGAATAATCTATGGTATCTTATATAACTTTATTTTCCAGATCATGCCAAATCGTACCATGCGGTGAATCGAGTCGTGTTCGTGTTGACTTGTTCGGGTTGATGGGTTGGCGGGTTATCATAACCTCTACCCAAGCATAACCCATTTATTAATCGTGTCAAGAACCTTAACACTAACCCAGACCTGCATAACACATGTAACATATTTGTAACTCGTTTAACCTGTTTAAGTAAATAGGTCAAGCGATAAATAAGGTTGGTAGTTTCTCGATTTAACTAGTTTATATGCAAAAATGATATAAGGATCTATAAAATGATAAACACAAACAATTCTAATGATATATGAGTTATAATCGTAATTCACTCATATTTAGTACATAAATCCAACATAAATCTAAGCTATATATTTTATTTTTTGACACTTACATATATACTTAAAACGGGTTCACGTGTTAACCTGTTAAGTACTTACTAAACCCAAACACGACCTGTTTATCAAACGGGTTGACATGTTTTTGACCCAAACTTGGTTATCCTTAACCCAAACCTGTTTAACTTCATGTCGGCTTCGTGTCGTTTATCGTGTCATGTCGAGAATTGCCACCCAACCGAGTCAAGTTCGAGTTGACATATTCATGTAGGGTTGTGTTAGGAAAATCCCACTCTCTCCCCCTCCCTTTAAGTGCAAAAAGTACAAAAGTATTATCACTATTCCCCTTTTGTCTTCTCGATTTATAGTACTAATACGGTTTTTTTTCAGTTTTTTTTTCGTATTTTTTTGATAGTTTAATACTTTTAACTTGATAAACTTTATAATTTTTTTCCGGCACTTTCCTTTCCATTGTTTTATACACAACATATTTAAAAAAAACAAAAAAAGCTAAAGGGGGTATTAGAATTATCAAAGGGAGGTCTTAAATCACTCCGCACCCATTCATGAAACGAGTTGATTGTTAGTATCATATAAATTTAGATTGTTCTATAATAGAAATACCTATATGTTTTTGTATTACTATATGTTTTTTATATCTATAATATCGTTATATCTATACTACTCTATAAAGGATATTCAAGAAAAGTGAAAAGTAAAATTGTGAAATGTGAAAAGTGGAATTCTCAATACTATGGAAAGTCTTTAATGTGAAATGTGAAATGTGGAATGTGAAATTAGTCCACTCCTACATTATGGAAAGTCTACTCCTCCATCAAAACCATAGCTTTGAAAAGTCGTATCCTCCATCAATCTATACTAAGGAAAGTATTGAATATCATGACTGGCAATACGAATGAAAACTGAATATTATTGCTAGCAATACTAATCCTCTCTCTAAAACACACACAATATCCTACCTCTAAACAAAAACCGTCTCCATCTCTCTATTGTAGCCACCACCACAACTCTCACCACCGAAACAAACCCGCCACCACCAAACCCCTCCACCATCGAAACACACCACTACCAAACCATACCACCACAAAACCACGACCACCAAGACAACCGCCTATAAATACACACAGCTTGCATTCCATGATCCAAATCAATATATTTGTCAAAGAATGAAACCATCACTTTGGCTATTCGTGATCATCCAAAAATTTGACCCTAAAAACCTACCGCATTCAACTAATCATCCAACAATTCAATGTACGCCAGTGGGTGATTTCTATGTATTGGTAAGTATCACAACTATATTGTTGTATTTTGTTTTTATGCATTTGGTGACTTTCTTAGTTTATTTGATGAATTAAGGTGTTAATTATAATTTTTAGTATGTATGCATACCAAGTGTTTGGTTTTATGTCTTAATGAAAAAGATGTTTACTTTTACATACAAGAATTTAAAGTACTAGCAATTTTTAGCTTATTTCAGGGTTTATGTATTTTTTTTTGAATTTATTGGCTTTTCAATTCTTACACAAGCCCATCAAATAAGCTATTTTCTTTTTTACACAATGATGCAGAATCCGAAGAATAGGGACTGCTGGTGTCAAAAATTCAGCTAGCTATGTGGGTATGTTTCTTTATCTAATTTTAAATAATTTCGTTATAAGTTTATACTATACGAGAATTCATTTTAACCCTTTTTTGGCATGTTCAAAATGGTGTATGTACAATGTATTTATCACCTCCCAAATGAAAATTGATATCCCATAACCTTATGCTTTTGAGTGTTTGTACTGAGTCAAATAGATTATTTAAGCTGTGTTTTGCTGTAGGATTTCGGTCAGTGTAACGTTAAAAGGTGTACAGGGCGCAAACTTGCTAGGTTTGGGTTTTTGAAAGTAAGTGTTCTAGCATAATACTTCGATTTAACTAACTAATGTCTCTTCTCATTTAAGATTATGCATTTGAGCTTATCAAGTGTATACCTTTATATTCCACCCGTTTGATGATTGAGCACTTATGCAGGAATTGCGAGTAGGAAATGGTTTCGGAGGCATAGCTTTAAGGTAACTTCTTTTTCATGTTGGTTCATTTGTATGACTTTTACACATGTTAATTAAAGGTAGCTTATCATGTGTATTATTTAGTTGCTTTATTGATTTGTAATTGTGAGTTTTTGGTGTTTCAGTCCTGTAGGACAGCAATGCATATCAAGGGAAGATTCAGACCTGATAACAAGGAAAGGTTTGGCAGTTGTAGATTGTTCATGGGCACGATTGGATAATGTTCCTATTACAAAGCTACGATGTCCTGCTCCACGTCTATGTAAACAAATTTAAAAGTATATCAATAGGAAAGTAAAAGTTATATGGTAGTACACATTTTCATTGATAATGATTTAGGCCCTGCACATAATAGATTTATTATGTGAAAAAGACGAGATTTACATATACATTTGATGTTTTCACACAATAGATTTATTATGTGAAAAAGACGAGATTTACATATACATTTGATGTTTTCTGTTGTACACAATAGATTTATTATGTGAAAAGGACGAGGTTTACGTATACATTTGATGTTTTCTGCTAAAAAGGTACACCTCAACCATTTAGTCATTTTTCATCTTTGCGTCCTCATTTTTCATCTTTGCGTCGTTCATCAGAAGTAAAATATAGTATATTTGTTTTTAAGCTATTGGAATGGCACCACACGTTAGAAAGCGCTTGTTTCACCACTGATTCTGAAAGCAGGCTACTTCTTTTCTATAGCCGAACTGTACTTTAAATTTGTTTAGATTCCATTGTGCACATAAATAAGTTAAAGATGAAGGTTTTGTGATGTGAATTCACTTTGAGATTGATGTTAAACCACGATACATGGTTTGCGAATGTAGATTGAAAAAACCCTAAAAAATTGTTGTTTTTGTACTTGAGGTTGTTTATAATTGATTTGGTTTCATGATTTGTAGGGAGTATCTTTAATATACATATGTGTTCAAACGGACGATGGGGTAAATCGGCAGGGAATGGCAGTGATACGGGTGTTGCCACGATGCCTAAGTCAAATAAGAAGAATGGGGATGGGGATGGTGACGATGTGGAGAAAAATAAATTGATGGAAAATTCAATGTGTGATTATGATTCTTCAATTTCAATGTGTTTAATGGAAAATTCAGCTTAATCTTGTTAGATACTGATATTTAATTATGTGACATAACTTTTAGTTCCAAGATGCTAAAGAAAACAAGGGATTAAGGAAAGCGCTAACGGAGAGGAAATGTAAACGTCTTTTTCCCAACCCGTTCAACAGAAACTAATTTTACATTTTAGATCGATTGGTTCCTATGCATGTTTTGCAGATTTCATTTTGTGAAGCATCTTCGTCTATAAACTGCGTTTGTTGCTGTGGATTATGGGTATGATCCCTTTCACGTCGTTGCTAAACAAGGATACCTAGGTATGGTTTTCTTGATTTTTGATTTAAAATATAATTAGTACATATATCTATGAACGGGTGATATGGCTTCCGTCGCACACTTTCAGATGTTAGTATTAAAATCATAGCTTCTGGAGATAGCCACAATGCTCAAATCAAGAAAAATGAATTAGCTTTTGCAACAGCTACAGACAAATCATATTTGAAAACCCGACACAAGTATATGATATAACAGTTCATTTGGTGTGTTCAATGGGTTGGTACAACGAAAGTATCGAGGGCGGCTAAATAAGCAGGCTAACAAGGTAACATGTTATTGGCAAAGCGGTAAATGCTTAATTGCTTATCTGTTTAACATAAGTACATACGAGTGTTCAAATACAACTTCTTACTAAGCACTTTAAAATAAGCAATGCCAAAAACCCCAATCAGTCATTTTGTACGACGATATGCTGGTAGTTGCAAGTTATTTATCGTTAAAATGAAACAAGTTACTATATCTAACAAGGGCAGATAGAAGTGTTACAAAGATTATAAGTGGTGTAACATCCGAGAATTTTCGGATGTTTTGAATGACGATTTCAATCTTTGACTTTTAGGGTCTGGCTTGACTTATAAGAACAACCATCTAAATCACGTTTTCACGACTCGGACTCTAAAGCAACTTGATGTAAAACGAAATTCCTGACAACTTTTCAGTTTTGCCCGAGACCTGGAAACGAGCTGAAAAGGGCTAAAACAGCACTGCAAACATTATTCGACAATATACGACGCGGACACACAAAAATAATTAAATTGTTTTTAGTTATCAGTATTTATTTAATAAAAATATTAAATAAATTATTCATCATATTTAATTAGAAACGTTGTAAATGTTAGTATTAAATATATACTCTCCTCGTCCCAATTTATTGTCCCTTATTGTTGCTTTTTGGGTCTTTCTTTATCAACTTTGACCTTAAATAATTTTGTTTGTGTTATTTAGTATATGATGCAAAATATATGAATGGATTGAGTTTTAAATGTATATTCCATTGGTATAATTTTCATCAAGTCTTATATAACAATTTTTTTTATTTAAGGTCAAAGTTGATAAGAAAAGACCCACAAAGTCAAATAGGACAATAAATTTGGGACAGGAGGGAACAGTAAGCTTTCTAGAAGATAGCCACAATGCTCAAATCAAGAAAAATGAATTAGCTTTTGCAACAGCTACAGACAAATCATTTTTGAAACCCGACACAAGTATATGATATAACAGTTCATTTGGTGTGTTCAATGGGTTGGTACAACGAAAGTATCAAGGGCGGCTAAATAAGCAGGCTGGCGTTGGGTAACAGGGTAACATGTTTTTGGCAAAGAGGTAAATGCTTAATAGCTTATCTGTTTAACATAAGTACATACGAGTGTTCAGATACAACTTCTTACTAAACACTTTAAAATAAGCAATGCCAAAAACCCAAATCAGTCATTTTGTACGGTGATATGTTGGTAGTTGCGAGTTATTTATCGTTAAACTGAAACAAGTTACTATATCTAACAAGGGCAGATAGAAGTGTTACAAAGATAACAAGTGGAGTAAGTGGAAAGCATGTAATGCAATCATCAAATGGTGTTTACGAGATTCTTGATGCCATGTGTGCTCGACGCGGATGTACCCAACGATTGAGCAGGTTTGTTTTCCAGAGTATATCATTTAATTGGTGAGTTGCATGTGATTCACAATATCCTACAAAGCGGAAAGAAGTATAATAAATAGAATACACCATTCTGGAAATGGCTTTTTTTAACATGGTCGGAAGCAGCTCTAAAACATGAATAGAAAAAAATATTTCAAAATTCGTAGTATTGTTGGTCTTATAAGTAATAAAATTATTACGCTTGATCATAATCAATAAGAATAGGCACACGCATAAATTTCAAATATAAAATACATACAATTTAAATACAATTTGACATGTAATGCATGCTGCCATGTTTTCAAATAGGAGTATCGTTCTTTCTTGACGTCATGTGTGTCCTAATTTGTATAGTTCAGTTAGTAATTACTGATACTTATTTCTGATCTTCTGTTAAACTATATATTGCTCCATGTTGTTCGTATAGACTTACTACCACTTTCTTAGTTTGTTATGTTTCTTTTTTTTTGACATGACAAAGAGAACTACTTTTGTTATACATCATGATATATAGTTCTTCTACGTAGTATGCCAGTGATACCAAATTAATAAATATTCAGTAAGGAGAGCTATGATGGTAACTGGTATAATTTTGGATTCCAGATGTTGGTTGATGATATCAGGGATGTGACCATCACAAAGGATGTCACCGCAATTCATCGTAAAGCTTAAATAGGTTGAGGTCGAGATGTCTGACGGCAAGGCCAATGAAGCTAGACAAGAAGCCGAGAGGCTGCAGAGAATTGCCCTTGCTGAAGGTGGAAAAATATAAGATTACGCAAGCAGATATGAATGACGACGGATTACGTGAGGCCGGAAATAGTTGTCTTAACCTGTGATCACTATGTTATGGCTTCACTTGCTCTCAGTCAACTGTCATGGGGATAGTTTTATTGCATATCGTTAATTATCGGCCGCTAGAGATTTTTCATGCGTGCACGGGTATTGGTCTAGTCCAAATAAATATGTCAAGAGGTTAGGACTTAGGAGGTCAGGGATTTTTCAATTCAACTGCTTTAAATCTCAAAATAAGTTATGAATTTTCCAAGAGCGTTAAATTGTTGTAATGTGTTGAACATAATTGATTTTTCTTGTGGTACCTCACATGTTAATTTTCGATGAAGACATTATTAGTCTGTACAAAACTTTTGTATATAAACAAAACTGACAAATTATGGAACGTATATTAAAAGAGTGGCTCAGTTTTTAACCATATTGAATGTAGATGGAAGTACTGTTGTGCTTGTGGGTACTGGACAACAACATGCAACACAATTGACATTCTCGCTGCCCCAAGCCAATTTTTCAGAAAAGCAACTAAAAGACCTGCATACCCTTTTAAAAGGGGAGATGATTTGCACACTTCAAAAACTGATTCACACACTCAAAATGTGTGTGTCATGACTATTATACCCTTAATATTTGCACACTCACTAAATGATGTAGGGATATAAATATCAAAACAACACAAATTTTGAGTGAGTCAATCACTTTTTAAAATGTGCAAATCATATCCCTTCTAAAAGTCTTCAAAACATATACGGAGTATTTATAGTTTGTCTTTATATAAACAGCCAACCACATAAAAACATTGAGCCCCAAAAAGTTACGGTTAAAGAAGATAAGTTATGCTTATTATTTTCATAGGTTTACACTATAAAATTGTAATGTATTTTATCTTTTTATCAGTGTTTAAATTTGTCATGCGGATTATTGTGTGTCTTACTAATTGTTTATCAATGAGTAATAAGACGGTCACGCGTTGTGGCGAAACATTTTATAATGTGCGTGTTATTTTAAGAACATTACGCATTTATCTAGTCACGAACAGCAAAATCCAAAACATAATTTATATCAAATCAGGACCTATGATTACATATGAGACTTATCACAAAAGCTAAACAAACCCATTAAAAACGTAAAAAGGTAAAAACACAATATCAAGCATCCTCAACGCCCAAGAAAATTTTTATATTCTTAGAAATAAAGTCTTTATATTTGGTACGTATTTCAATATAAAAGACAATACTATGGA
The DNA here is from genome assembly GCA_026074375.1 of Tanacetum coccineum. Classification (NCBI taxonomy): domain Eukaryota; kingdom Viridiplantae; phylum Streptophyta; class Magnoliopsida; order Asterales; family Asteraceae; genus Tanacetum; species Tanacetum coccineum. The sequence goes on from BQNB010011069.1 coordinate 19,591, forward strand.
TTCAAAGATAACATAAAACACATAAGTTACCAAGCACTATATAGAAGTAACCGACGTTTGCAGGCACAACAATCAACAACGGGCTGTTTAACCGGAAACACACCAACTTGGATTGGCTAGTATTGCCCATTTCTTTTTCAGAACACCAAACGCTCGTTCGACATCTTTCCTTGCCGATTCCTGCTTTTCATTAAACAAAATTCGTTTGTGGTCATCATCAGCTGGTTCTGGAATCGTCTTTACGAGTGGCGCCAATTCTGGGTATATCCCGTAAACAAGATAGTATCCACTTCAGTAAGTTACGTCGTTAGCCACAAAAGAAATCTCTGGTGCTCGTCCGGTTTTGAGATCGTTAAATAAAGGTGATTGATATAAAACGTTGATGTCGTTGTTCGACCTAGCAACACCGAAGAAAGCATGCCATATCCATAAGTTTTGCGACGCAACAACTTCAAGCAAAATGAACGGATTCGGACCATGATCACATCTAATGTAATGCGCTTTAAATGCGTACGGACAACCGAACCACTTCCAATCCGTACAATCAAGGCTTTCTAACATCCCCGGAAACCCGTGCTTTTCTTTGTGATGCAGATACAATTTTTCGATATCAGTTACCGTTGGTTTCCTCAAAAAGTCAGGCCCATAAATTTTCATAACAGCTTGACAAAAATGATCATGAGCCGTACGTGAAGTTCTCTCGCTGATTTGCATATATTCATCTAGAAATTTAGCATGAACGCCATATGCCAATTGACGAATTGCAGATGTGCACCGATGAGGTGTCATTTTATATATTTTTTCGGGGTCGTTTAACCCCCTAAATCGTGCATTTATGCCCAAAATAGGTACTTAATCGTTCCTTTTCAGGTATTCAGCATTGGAAGGCATTTGGAGGAAATACACGTGACTTGGGCTCATTTGGAGAAGAAACAGACAAGACTACGAACCTACACCAACATCTCTCAAGAATTTCTACTCAGAAGCTGGAGACGACGTCACAGATTACACGTGACGCCGTCACAACCCATCTCAAGACGGCGTCACAAGATTTACAGACGACGTTAGATTGTATGACCCAGCCCATTATCTAGAATATTCTATTCATGACGGCGTCACGATTAACACGTGACGCCGTCGTAGTGATTTTCTTATAAATACAAATTCGTTTTTAGGGTTTTAGGTGTGTAACTTTAGAATAAAAAGAGGGTACGAACCCTAGTTCGTTTAGCAGCTGTTAAGAATGATTTTAGGGCCTCAAAACCCTATTGTACTTCCTTCAATTCATGTTCTAATCAAGTAAGACTTATTTAATCATTCAATATGTCTTGTTGTGTGATTCTTATCTGTTCTTGCTTTGTCTATAACATGCGCTAAACCTTCTATTGTGTTTATTTATGATTGTATGAAACCTAAAATGTAGATCTTAGGGGTGTTGCTTCTTGTGATGAATATGCATGTTAGGTCTTAGAAAATCAGCTTTTTTCTGTATCGTTGTTGATATGTCTAGGAAAACATGATTGTGTAGAAAGGATATCATCGAGTAACAGTCTCCATACTACATTGCCCCTTATATGGTTGATCCATTATTAATATATTTCAAATGCATTTAATATACTCTTAGGGGCCTTGTAATAGTCTTCATACTACCTTACTTGTGCGTTGCCTTAACGAAATATTAAATAGACGACGGGTTCGTGTAATTCGTTCATGACTTAGGAAATAATTACATAGATCATCACAAGTGTGACAAAGCAACAACACTAGGAGAAACAATCTAGGGAGTTATACATGATTAAATAAACACAATCTTTTATCATATTGTTATCACCAGTAGTGTAGTTTATTATCTAGTTTACTAGCTAAAACTAACCAAACCTCTCAAATATATGATTTACCTGCTTTCCTATAAACATAAAAATACAAAAAGAATCTTCTCTCAACCCTTAGAATTCTGTTAGACCGTGATCAAGCCTTCCCAACCTATTCTCCTAGAGAACGATAACAATCCCCGAGTCTTGCCTATACTACACTACAACGGTTAGGTACACTGCCTAGGGAGTTGTAAAACTTCTTGTAGAAGTCCCTTACGACAACCGCAACACAATTGTAAACAAAGTGTTCTCGCTTAGATAGATAAGCAAGCTCTAAGATCTGACAGATATAAGAGGTTCGAATCTGAAAGCAATCCCATGTCTATATAGTTTCACCTTCTGGTCCTAAGTAAGAAGCTTTTTTGGGGATTTTTTATTTTACCTTTCTTTTGTAAATCCTAAGCCTTGTCATTCTTTGGTTCAGGCTTACACAACTTGCAGATGTGTGAAACCCTCCTAGAGGTGGCCTATTAATTTTAGTCCCACTTATTAACCTTATTACCTCTTTAGGCGTTGTACATATAAGCCTTTTCCCATCATCCTCATTTACATCATTACCGCCCCAACTGACATTTGTCAAGGATAACCTATACACGAACAATGGAACAACGTATTAATAATCTGACAAAGAATGATTTACGTATCACAACAATCAAAGCCAAACAACTATTATATAAATTAGATTTACAAAAACACCGCATGAAGCATACGAAAAACTACACAACCATGCACTGATACCCGGTAATGTAAAGCATTACCGTTATGAATAATTTTTGTAGGTGTGACGTCGCTAATCCATGCGGCATAAACTTTATATGCATCGTACACACAATTCCTGCAATAACAGCATGAATGGCAAGCTGAAAACATGAATTCAAATCTAAGAACATATCTCCAATGTGCTCCAGAACTCCAAAGGCAATCGAAAAGTTTTGAAATTCTAAAGATAAAAAATAAATACAAATAAATATTTATATCAGGTGCTATAAATACCATCCTTAAACGGTCGCTCATTTAATAGACCAAACGACTAAGAGCCCCTTAAACCCGTACGAAAAGGGAAAAAAACTAAATACAATCGAAAAAGCGCATTGAAGGAAATTATGACATGCGTCTTTTGGAAGATAATAAAAGCATCAAACCTCCTAACAACCAAACATTCAAGAGATCAATGTCGAAAGAATAAAAAAAGAAAAGCACGGTTGCGGCTGTTTTTCTTAGTGGGCTTTCCAGTTGTTGGCTCGATTAAGCTGCAACCAAAGATTAGGCCTAACCATCCATCAATTTCACGCTGCAAAAACAACAAAATCAAAATATCATCAACATCAAACAAAATACATGTAATACCAACTACAAAATTGGTATCTGTAACCTCAGTCAATACCACAAATCTATCATCATCACCTATCAAATCATTAATATTTGAATATAAAATATCTTTTAAACTTTGATATTAAGAAGATTTCATTTTTTTTAAACGAGTAATGATGCAAATACAGCCTACACAAAAGACATCCATGCCTATACATACCTCACGTGCAACATCAAATGTTTAACAATGAAGTACAACCCATGAAGCGAATCCTTAAAAATCTATCATGAGTACCAAACAAAATACATGTAATACCATCTACAGAATTGGTATCCGCAACCTCAGTCAATACCACAAATATACCATAATCGCCTATCAAATCAATAATATTTAAATATAAAATTTCTTTTAAACTTTGATATTCAAAATATCAACTTAACAGCTAAATATAATTTATGAGCAGTGATGCAAAACTTCAGCCTACGCAAAAGACATGCATGCCTAAACATACATCATTCGTAACACCGATTGCGCATCAACAAATTACAGCTCATGAAGCCAATCCTAAAAAATCATCTACGATATTTGATATAATCTTAAGCTAATACGCAACAAATCTTTAAACTATATCAAGTACCATTACGATTATTGAAAATTGGTTCCATCAAGATATCCGCGGTAAAAATCAAATTCCAATTTTAAGACATTCATCTGGTATAATCGTTATTGTTCATAAATTAATGAAAAGAATGAAGAAGTTAAACTGATAACCAAGTAGTTTCGTAAGAATCTCAACATCCACGTATTTGTATACATAAAACGCACAAATACAGTTTATAAGCAGCACCATATATTAGCTTGGTCTGCTTCAAGTCTGTCTCCAAGCTCTCTACTTTCTTTGACAATGTTGTACATAAAACCGTCAATTCTTGAAGTGTCAAACTGCCCTCATCACTACCAAGTGTGTTAACTCTTAAGAGAGGTGAATCTTGGGGCATGGTAAGGGTCTTATCAATGTTACCACTGCCCTGCTTCTAAGCCAGTAACAGTAGTGGCAGACCCTCTATATCTGACATCGACACTTGTGGAAGTAGCCTCATCTGCAACATGGGTCTGAGTAGGAGATCTGGGCTGAGGAACCACATATTCCTGTCTGATAGTTCTCTTAGATGTTGGTGAAATTAGAGGTTGTGAGGTTGATAGAGCACTGGTGGGTGTGTGATGGGACTCAACTGGGTGTGTTGATCCTTCACCTTGAACAACTAGTCATGATCTAATTCAGTGTAGGAAAATTGGAATTATTCCCCTTGATTACCCTTGAAGCCCTCTTCATATTGCTAAAAAGTTTTTGAGTGTGGGTAGGAACAATATAAAGTCTAGTGTGAGGTTTAAGCAGTCTCTTTTGCTTATTCAAAAACACCTGAATAAATTTTGATACATTAAAAATTTGTGTTTACTATCCAAGTTTTTCACCATACCATCAAAAATCAGTTTAGAAAAATTAAATTTTCTATTAGTGGCCAAGCAAATAACAGCAGTTGCTATATTGGTACTGAATTGTTCCCAAGAGGTTTTCTTAAGGCTTAGACAATGTAGGATGGTATGGATGAGAAATCTCCATTGAGGGGAAAAGTATCCTTTCTGAAAGGTCAATTTGTCTGAAGTTGACACATACCCCATTAAGGAAAGTTGTTCAAAGATTTTAGTATTTGGAAAAGAACTAATACCATCAGAACTTGCTAATTGGAGATGCCTTCTAACGGATGAACAGTAACAATCTTAGTTGCCAATCTACTTGTCAGTTGTTAAATAACTTCTCCAATATCAAGTGTTCTGGCAGTAGCAGTTTCCCAAAACTGTTTAATGAGAGAAACATAGATAGTGGAATTTTCTGTAAGAGCATACCTTATGTGACTAGCATTGAGAGAATCTACTATTTGGTAAAATTCTTCACTTCCCTCTAGTTTCTTCAAGTAGGCCATCATGTTGTGTGTGTCACAGAATTCCCAATTCGCCATTGTTGATTGAGAAAAGTTCTATTAGATTTATGGGTTATTATCGTGTATGAGAGTATGTGTGTTTGGCAAAGTCAATTGAGATTAAATAGATAGCACTTGAGGTTTTGATTGGACCGACTGAATTTATCTTGAAGAAATCTTGTGATTTAAAGAAAGATTATGAATTATCCAGAATAAGGAAACCTATAAGTGAAGTAATTGGCAGAATTATCTCAAATGGCTATATTTAATTGCCAAAAATATGTTATTCCTAAACAGTACTAACGGTAGCCTAGCAGTACTAAGTTTAGCCTAACAGTACTAAGTAATGCTCATCAGTACCAACTTTTGAGTTACCAGTTTTAACCTCATTTTCGTTCCAAAAAGCATTCTCATCATCAATTTTGATTCTCACAAGCTCTCTTTCTGTTTTTATTCTCACTATATCTCTCAATTCTTTTTCTCACTAAATCACTCTGTCTGTTTTTATGTCACACATCTCTCTTTCTGTTTTTCATTCTCACCAATTCTCTCAATTTTTTTACTCACTGAATCACTCTGTCTGTTTTTATGTCACACATCTCTCTTTTTGTTTTTCAGCTCACCAATTCTCTCAATTCTTTTAGCTCACAAAGTCACTCTTTCTATTTTTGTTTCACACATCTCTTTTTCTATTTTTCATTCTCACTAAGTTCTCTCATTTCTTTTAGCTCACCAATTTACTCTATTTGTTTTTATTTTCACACATCTCTCAATTCTTTTAGCTCACTTTTTCTCTCTTTTTATTTTTGCTTTCTCTCAATGCTCATAGTATTAATTATAACAGCAGTACTAATTATGCTTACCAGTAGTAAGTTAGGCTAATAGTACTAACTTGAATTTCTTCTTTTGCTGATGTTCATTCATCTTCAAGCATATTTATGCATAATCGCTCATATTAAACACAATTAAACCTCCCCTCAAACAATACTTTAAAGGTTAAGCATTCCTATCCTTGCAATCAGATATTGAAATCTGCCAACATCAAATGCTTGCAACATTCTGATCTGTGTGAATCTTGATCATCTGAATAAGCTTCTTCTCATTAGAATCTCTGATAAAATGATGTCTAATCTCAATGTGCTTAGTCTTTGAGTGAAACACTGGATTCTTAACTATGCAGATGGTGCTTTCATTATTAATGAAAATCTTGGTATTTATGAAATTGTATCCATAATCCAGCATTTGATTTTGAATCCAGAGTACTTGTCCCAGCAAACTTAGAAGCCGCCACATATTCTGCTCAGTTGTTGAGTGGCTACTATAGTTTGCTTCTTGCATTGACATGTAAATTTATTGCTCTAAGAAATTGGAAACACCTCCTGTTGTGGATTTCCTGTCTAAACTTGCACCAACATAGTCACTGTCAGTATAAGCTTCCAAATCAAATGGTGAGTCCTTAGGATACTAAAGGCCCAATTTAGGTTGACCTTTTAAGTATCTAAAGATTTTTTTTATATCATGAAGATATGAAACTTTAGGTGTGACTTGGAATCTTGCATAAGCACATACAACAAATATTATATCAGGCCTTGAAGATGTTAAATACATCAATGAGCCAATCATTAATCTATATAAGTGAACATCAACATCTTTAGCTTCTGCATCCTTGAGCAGTGGCTTTGAAGTCTCCATGGGTGTACTTGCTGTCTTCAAAGTTAAAAAACCAAATTTCTTCAAAATTTCATCCACATACTTGTCTTGACTAATGAAAATCCCATCAACTTTCAGTGTCACTTGTAATCCTAAGAAGAAAGTTAGCTCACCCATATAACTCATCTGGAACTTCTTGTGCATCAATTTCTCAAACTCAGTGCATAACTTCTTTTTAGTAGATCTAAAAATGATATCATCAACATATACTTGAACTAGTAGAATATCACTTTTGACTCTTTTAATGAACAAAGTCTTATCTATCTGACCTCTTTAAAATCCATTGTCCAATAAATATGTAGATAAAGTCTCATACCAAGCTCTAGGAGCTTGATGCAGACCATATAATGCCCTTTCTACCTTATAAACTCTGTTAGGGAACTCTGAATCTTCAAACCCTAGAGATTGACAAACATAAACTTCCTCTTTAATCTTGCCATACAAAAATGCACTCTTCACATCCATCTGGTATACTACAAAGTCTTTGAATGAGGCATAGGCTAAGAATAGCCTAATTGCTTCAATCCTAGCAACTAGAGCAAAAACCTCATCATAATCTATTCCCTATTCTTGAGTGTAACCCTGTGCAACCAGCCTTGCCTTGTTTTTAATCACAATAACTCTTTTTCTTTCCTTGTTCATGTACACCCATATAGTACAATGGCTCTTTTGCATGTGGTAAATTCCACCAAGTCAAACCTGTTGTAACTTAACTGGCATAAGATCTTTTGTATAGCTTTTATCAGCTTGGATCTTTTAATGCTTGGATACCTTTTGGGTCTTCTTGGGATAGGAAACAAGCAAAACAGACAAGTATGAGGTCTTCATGAGTTATTCTTCTTAAACAACACTAATAAACCTTGTTCATTTGTAGTCTTTGTCATTTTCCTTGTCAGTACACTAGACTGCACATCACCAATCACATGATCAAGTGGATGATCTTTATGGATTCTTGTATTTTGAGTAGAAGGAACTAGATATGTGGTAGTAATGTTGCTCATATCCACTTCTGTTTCATCGCCAAAGAAATCAGCATGTGTGGATTTAAGTGGAGCAGTAGTAACTGTTGGACTATCAGTATTAATATTTAGACTACCAGTATTAACATTTATACTGGCAATATTAATACTTGGCCCAGCAGTACTAACATCTTGAGTACTATTTTTAGGTCTCTCTTGATCATCAATTCCACTTTCTTTATTTACACCTTTATCATCCTTCGTTTCAGCATCACTAAAAGGTTGTGGTTCATCATTATTAACATTCTTTAAAGAAGAATCAAATAGTGAACCATCTTTCCATATTAGCATCAAAATGTAGTCTTGGCTAGATCCTGTCTCCTTGCTAGAATGACCTGTACCAATACTTTCTTCTTTACCTACAAATTCATTAGAGTTTGTACCTGCAACAACTGGCACATAATGCATTGATTTTGTTAGAACATCAATATCAAATAGCCACTTTGGTCCATCACCTGCAATAATAGGCTTATCCTCGACGAACCTAATATGCAAATTTTCTTCTACTTTCCTAGTTCTAATGTTTTATACCCTAAAAGCCTTACTATTCATTGAGTATCAAACAAAGAATCCTTCATCTGACTTTCCATCAAACTTGCCTAAATAATATAAGGTATTAAGAATGGTAACATGACACCCAAATGGTCTCTGTAGCTTAGGAGGTGGTTCTACTCTAAATTAGTTCATAAGGGGTCTTGTTATAAGGCTTAACTACTAATACCCTATTCTGCACATAGAAAGCAGTATTAACTGCTTCAGCTATAATTAGTAGGTACTTAGAGTCAGCTAACATGGTTCTAGCAGCCTTAATTAGTGTTCTATTTCTCCTCTCAGCAACACCATTTTGCTGAGGAGTTCTAGCTATACTATATTCCCTCTTAATGCCTTTCTGTTTACAAAACTCACTCATAACTTTAATTCTTGACCTTAGTTTTTTTTTTTTTTTCCCCCCCCCCCCCCCCCCCCCCCCCCTTCTTCCATTGTCATCATCTGATTATCTTTACTTTATCAACTAGATTTTCTATCTCAGTTATAAAATTCTTAAGGATGTCACTAGTCTCATCCTTAGAGGCTAAAAAGAAAACCCAAGTGAATCTGCTATAATCATCAGTGACCACAAGACAATATTTCTTATTCATTAAGCTGCTCACAAAAGTTGGACCAAACAAGTCCATATGCAACATGAATAAAGGGTGAGTAACAAAGTTTTAGATCTTAGACTTACAAGAGGCTTTGTGTTGCTTTCCTTTAAGGCAAGCAACACAAGTTTGGTCATTCTTAAAACGTTTTACAGGTAATCCCCTCGTAAGATTATTCTTGAAAAGTTTATTAATATATTTAAAGTTTACATGACCAAGCCTCCTATGCCATAGCATTGATTCATTAAGAGTGGCCTTTGCAACAAGACATGTTAAGCTCTCTTTAGGAATAATATTTTTCATATCAACACTGTACATGTTGTTCTTTCTAGAAACTTTAAGTAAAACCTGACTTTCAATAGGTAACTTAAAATCAGGAGACAGAACAAAACATGTAGTGTCAATAAAAAGAACACTGTTCTTTTTGTCACACATTTGTGAGACACTAAAAAGGTTAAACTATAACTCCTTGACAAAGTACACATCCTTAAAATCAAGCTTACCAGTTTTAAGATTTCCTTTACCAGTAATTCTTTCTCCCGTGGCTCCTCTCCCAAAGGTAACATATCCTCCATTAAATTCCTTAAAGTTTGAGAGATAGGACATGTTTCCTGTCATGTGTCTAGAGCATCCACTATCAACATATCCTTGATCTTCTTCTTATGAATGACCCTACACATAAATATAAGGAAATTAGTTTCCTTTGGGGACCCAAGCCATCACTGACTTGGATTTGCCTCGTGCATCAATATAATTTTGTCTCTTGAAAGTAATTAATGCACTGTTAAGTTTGTGGAATACTAGAAGGGGGGTTGAATAGTTTACCGCTTTTTGATTTAAGGTTTACGTTTGTTTGTAAAATTTAGATTCGAGTTTTTGTGAATTCAATGCTTGCACAATATGAACAATATAAGTATATGAATTGATAAAGTAAGACAAGAGATAAGAGTAAGAACAATCAAACCACAACGCGAGGATTTATAGTGGTTCGGTAACGAAGCACCTCTTCACCCTACTCCACTCCCCAAGCACCTAACTCGAGAGTTTTCTTCACGATGGTCAACGAAATCTCCCATATGGCGGAAAGAAACCAAAAACAACGTTGCTTACACCGATTTACGACACAAAGCTAATTCGAGATCAAGATCTTAGCTAAACCAATCTATCACAACACAACTTCACCGCTTGTCATGACTTCACAACTACCACGACTTCTTCATACTTCAAGACTTCTCACAACTTTGTGACTCCACTTCAACCACACTACCTATATCCCAATTATCTAACACAACTTGTAAGAATCAACACGATCTAAGTATCTTACAAAGATCTCCAAGATCTAGCAACTTTACATAAAAACAAGATAAAACAAATGAATATACAAATATTTATATGATGCAACAAGATTGTAATATACATTTGAGGTGTAATACTTCTTCACATTGAGAGAAGTATACTTCACTTGCCACATGAGGGAATGAGCTTTGGATCACTTGGAAACAAAGCTTATTAATTAAATGATTAAGGGTATTTTAGTGAGATGTGTGGGCTATTTAAGAACAAAAGAATGAGTAGAAAAAGGTGAGAAATAGGGTGAAAAGTCCAGTATTTTTAGGACAAACTGTGGGAAGCGACAACCTAGGAGCGTTCGTCCCCTTAAAAAAGGTGGAGACGTCCCCCTTAAAATAGAGATTTTGGGGCGCGGCTCCCGTGAGTATTATAGGGGTGGCGCCCTAGGCAAGTGGCCTCCCCAGTTTGACTTTATGTGTAGGGGATTTTTTGTGAACTTTGTTCTAAGCCTTTTAGGTCCGAAAATTTGAATTCCAAAATGTTTATTTTGAATAAAAACATTTTTTTATAATTGTAAAAAAAATGTTTTGTATGTTTATAATAATGTTTACAACATTTTTATAAAAGTTTGAGGTTGAATAAAAATATCTTTGATCCTAAAATGCATTAACATTAATTTATTCATACCTTTAAGTGATATAAATGATCGAAATAAAAGATTAACTACTAATTACTTTGTTAGTTTAGTTTACATTAAACGTTTTTATATTTTGTGATTATCAAAAAGTAAATATGTGAAAAAATATTAATAATGTTTTTAGGCATTATATTGATATCAAATCACCCCCTTTTTATGATTACAAAATTTAAACACATATAAATAAAAAATTAATTTTTAAACAAGAATTTAGTGAGTTTCCTATCATTTCTCCCCTTTTATTGGTAGAATCAAAAAGACATCTGTCGATGAATTGCTAGTAAGAACCTAGCGGAAAAATTGCTCCCCCTTGATGTGTGCTTCCCTTCGTTCGAGGGCATTAAGGAATCGAGCTATGTATTTCATGGCTACAAAAATCGAGTTAATATATAGAACAAGAACAATATTTCTCAACATGATACAATAGTGAACAATTATGGGCATAGCTAGTAATGCAACCAACAAAAAATAATTCCCAATTGAAGTAAAATATTGCGAGAAAACCACACACATAGTAAACATAAGGAAAATGAATAACAATGCTAACATGACCTGAACAATTTTTTAAAACAAACAAACAGTCCAAAAACTAGTAAAGCTCCATAGGACTTGCTTGCAAATGGTGGAGTGGACAAATAATTGAGAAACAAACATAAAGTATTTAAGTTTGTGTGAAGATGGTTGGAGGTTGTGGAATGATGTATGTTTGTAGTTAGTAAGAGCATGTGATCAATATATGAAAACAATATTTTAAAGTATCATCTCGTCAATCCAAATATGAGAGTTACGAATAGAATGCAACACAAGCATGAATCTCCATGTGTCTCAAGAAGGTTCCAAGGAATGGGATGACCAACAATAGGTGATGAAGGTGATGGAGTATCAAATTGGACATCAAGTGGGGTAATTGGTGAAAGGGTGAGAGTGATGTCCATTGATGCATTTTCTGAGTGGAGGTAGGTGGTAAACCTCTTGGATGTGGAGTAATGTTGGGTGGGTTTAAGTAACCTTGGAGAAAGTGATGTTATTATGAGTATGGTGATATGGGTATGTAATCAATTGAGGATGAGGAAGTATATTTGGTTGAAGGTTTTTGGATGTTGCATTAGAGCACTAGGTGATGATATTGATATTGTAGTGGTGAATGAGTTTTTGGTGTCAAACATGTGGTTAAATCCACAAACAAATTGTGTTTGGTGAAATGAAGTTGAATTTTAGTACTCTTTGAGGCGCATTGAGAGATTAGAAGATTCTTAGTGGATGCGCAAATGTATATTGATAGTGTTTAGAGTATGAATAGGTTGATGATGTTGTTGGTGATGACATTTTGGAAGGGATTTATTGGGAAAAAATGGAATGAAAAAGAATTGAATTGAAACTAGTTTAGGTTGTTCCAATTGTGTTCGATGGCATTCTTAGGCAAAGAATAGCTGATACTATAAAAGAAGGGTCAAAAACCAGGAAAAAAAATGTGTAGTGTTTTATCAACCGTGATATACTAAGGGCTGTTCCCCTTAATTAGGGGGCTACTCCCCTTAAAGATAAGAGAATGTAAGGTGGGGCCTCACTCTGTTGGCTTCCATTTTTTTCACAGAAAAAAACAATTTTTCTCAAAAATTTTTTTGTGATAGTATTTCTGTTTTTGGGTGCTTTATTTTTATTTCAGCAAGCCTTATTAGTTGTATGAGCACTAATTAATAATCATATAGCATGTAAGTAAACAAATCAATTCATGAAACCAAAGTAGCATAAAGTAGTTGAAACATAAAACAACTAAAGTATTAAGTCATCTAGCAAACAAGTACCTAAAGATAACTAACACATAAGACTTTCTGAATACATCCGGATAATTCACCATACAAGTAGATTTAAGAACATACACATAAGACAAATTTAAAAAATGGTCTTAAACTACATTTAACATCTAGCTCCACATTCAACTCCTATCTCTTTACTTCTTCTTCTTGCAAACACTCTTTTAGTGGTCCTTTCCAAATGACTTGAACCCTCCGCCGCATCTCCTTGCGCAATTTGTTGCGTTTGGATGAGCAAGGTGGTTGTCGTTCATAGAGAGTTTCATCGTTTTGTTGCGAAGCGGAAGGCATATGGTAGTTTTTGGTAGTTGAGTGTTTATGAGGGAGTTAAGATAAAGTGGTAGAGAAGTGTACTCATGCACTCAGAAGTTTTCGACAATCGCAGAACATCATCGATGATTTATGTATCTGACGTGCCGTTGAAGATGAAGGACGAAGAGAAGACGGAATGAACGCGCCTTGCCACAATCACTTCGAGGTCAACGAGGTTTGTTTATAGTGGCAAAAGGACTCATTAAATCTCTCAACAATGTTATAGATGCCATTATCAAGATGAGGATATGTTTCCATGACGTGTTGATAAAGACAAGTAAGAAACATGCCATACAGAAGATTTGCGGTTGAAGTATCTCTAGCACATTGGATTCTTTTTGATGAAGAAATAACAAGTGTATTGTTTTACCTCGTCAACAACATAATACAAACTGTGAGCAAGACATGGGGAGACGTCTTTGATGTCTCCTAGTCCGAACACAATCTCACTCGAATAGTTCTTCCCATTGCTTCATGTCTGGGCTTAATTCTTTGTGAGAATTTGATTTGATTTAGAGAGCCCATTTAGTTTGACTTTTGATGGTACGTCTACCACAACATGTACCAATTCAAGATGTCCAGACGAATGTCGTCGGGAGTATTAAGTTTGAGGTGCAATATGTAACTTTGGTTTCTGAGAATTATCTCCAAGGGATGCAGTGGGGAGGTCCCATTCGGTTTTGTAATAATCGGCTTGACCATTGTAATGGAAATTTTTGAGGATTTGACCGAATAATCGAGAGGTAAAGAGTTATGAATTCGTGTTACAAAAGAATCAAAAAAGAGATAACCAGATAGCCATATTCATACGTTTTGTACCGTGAATTGACTATAGAAGTCTAGGAATGATATCTTGGAAACAAAATCATTTGTGATATTGGAAAAGAGACAATATGAAATTGAATTATTAAAAAGACACTCCAAAAATGTAGGCTTTGTATTAGGCTTTATCAAAACACTGCCTTCGTGAATGTTGCAGTTTCATAGGTTTGTAGAATTGGGCAATATTAGGGAGATTGTCGGGAATTGTTGGATACTTTTGGGATTTAAGGATTTTAGTGATAGATATATCGTAGTGGTAGTAGCTTTCGGCATTTTTGTCACCTAAACAAGATATCAACAAAATAAAAATGTTACAAAAGAAAATAATAAAGAAAATAAAGTGAAGTTTTGACAAATGTGGGACAAGGATTACTTCGACTCTAAAAGTAAAAACCTAAGAAGTGATCCATATGTTCCTTAATTTATTTTTGACTTAATCTAGGATGTCGAAGAATATATATTAGTTATATATTTCAACCATCGAAGTAGCAATAACCCAAAACACTCCCTTATCAATAATACCAACATTTGTCTAAGCTTTCGAAAATTATTCTTAAGTGTATATTTTAGTTACAAGTTATAAGTTTTAATTATTTTTTCCATGACAAGAGTTAAATAGTGTTTGTTTTGATCAATACAATTTTTTTTGAAAATGGTCAAGCCCAACACATCCCTTCATATTAACACCTTTTTATAAAATATATCAAAATGATATTATGAATTAATATCTTGATGACTAACAATTTTGTTTAGTTTTAATATCTAAGGACATTCTAAAGTGAATGTTATTTTGACTCTAAAAATTGAATCCTAAGAAACGAACCATACACCCGTTTATTTTTATAACTACATTATCCATTGTATTATGGAAAGTAATACCATTTAGATGTATGTTTCGAATGTAGCAATGTATTGTTGTTTTAAACAATGTTTTTTTTGGCATTAATCAAGCGCGGAGGATGTATAACCTATGTGAGAGGAAAAGAGATGAAAATTTGTATAGTATATTTATAAAATTTTCGAGCAAAAAAAGAATTTCGTGACTCAATTCTAATGAATGTATTGAATTCTTATGACTATGGGAATCATCGTAGTTATGGATTTCCTAGTTCTAATCTAAAAATCAAAAGACACACACAAAAGAAAAAAAAATAATTATACCTAATTTTGATTAAGAACAAAATTAGATGAATTTGAAAAAGATAAGTATAGGAAATCTTACAATAGGTGTTGTTAATCGAGTTGTAGGTGATTGCCCCTTGCGAAATTGGATGAATTTTGAGTTTGGGAATTGGATTTTATGGTTTTTGAGTGTGTGTGTTCGTCACACAGTAGCAGGGAGAAGAGGGAGAGGATAAATGGGTGTTTGGTAATTGATTTTATAAAGAAAATGGTCTGTTTGGCTTTTCAGATGGGCGGTCCCCTTAATTAATTAAGGGGGCCACCCTTTTTACACGGTCGGTCCCCTTAATCTTAAGGGGGCCGCCTCCTGAAAGAAAATTTTCTTTGATTTTTTTGGCCAATTTTGTGAGAATGAATATTGACAATTTTTAATTAACTCATTGTTTAATTAAAAAGTTTCTTTGACTATTTCGGACGAGATAATCAAGATGTCAATACATGAGATGATTTGGTGACTAGACTCCTTGCGAATATGATGAATTAATTTCTTCGAGCGAAAAAATTAATTGATATGTTTTGAAACGGGAACGTGTAGATATTGTGGAAGATGAGAGATCGGAATAGAGATGATACTTCCACAAGGCGATTTTGATAGACGTAGTTGAGGCGAG
Source organism: Tanacetum coccineum (assembly GCA_026074375.1). NCBI lineage: Eukaryota > Viridiplantae > Streptophyta > Magnoliopsida > Asterales > Asteraceae > Tanacetum > Tanacetum coccineum. Next base: position 35,352 of record BQNB010011069.1, read on the forward strand.
CGTCGAGGTGGAAGGGAGTTTGTTTCATCCATAGTGGTTTAAGATTTTTCCGATGCAAAACTAATCCTACTTCTATGTTAATTATTATCCACTAACTCACTTTTCTTTGTCTACGTAAGTTCGTGGCCATAGAAGATTTCCATTTCATAGTGGTTCATGGATAATCCATGTGAAAGAATGGTTCCTAATGAACAAATTCTTTTAAAACTAGAAAGCCAACAAATGGCATTTCTAGTGACTACCATATTTCCTAATTATCATTAATACTAAGTATATCATATACCAATCTATAATTTACGTAATTAGAGAGTGAGTCGTAACTTAGCCTTCAAGAAAAATTACATAAAAATCTTCAAGGTAGCAAGATTTAAGGATGAGGATTTATGGAAATCCTATACGAGTTCTTCAATTTGTTTGACGAAATCCAAATGATGCTTGTAGATGATTAACCTCGGAAGATATGATCATTTAGCCACTTGGTCCCCAATGTTTCATGGGACCGAAGTTATTGTTTTTCCGAACAAGTTTTGCATTTGATTCGAACAGATGCATGGTGAACATCTTCCACATTGAGTAAAGCTCGGTTGGTGTGGATGATTCCATATTGTATGATTAGTGTTAGAGTAATTTGGTCTACCTTGGTCTCTCCTAGGTTGAGGTGTTTTGGAACGAGGATGAAAGTTTTCCTTTCTTCTTGGAGGAGGTGTTTTAGACCTTGTTGTGGGTTTAGTAAATCCGACTCCGGGTTTTAAGGAGGGTTTGTAAAAATGTTTTACCTCATCATCACTTGCAATAGGATTTTTTGTATTGTTTATAAGTATAAATTTTGGTTTTGAGTTTGGGTTTGATTCTATCAATTTTTCCTTCGACTCGACTACTTGGGCTTTTACAAACTTTACTTGTTTGGTTTTGCTAGGTGATCCTTTGGTAAAATTAAAACCTAACCCGGATTTATCTCCGGAAGTTTTTTGAGAACTTATTATTTTCTTAAGTGAGTGACTACTATCATTAAATTGATTTAGCCTAGGTATTTCTTTTCTAAACTTCTTTTTTTCAAGCTTAAGGTCTTGACATAATTTACATTCTTCAATTACTTCCTTACCTTTTTCTAACCTTAGATAATTTATCATTTAATTCAAGTGCTTCATTCTCTAATTCTATTTTATCTTGTTTTAGGGTTTTATTTTTAGCCATAACTTTTAGTCCTAATTTACATAGTCTACTATATTTACTATCTAAGTCATTTTCGTCTAGTGATGATAGGTCATCACTAAAGTATTCGATTTCGGAAATTACCTCATTGGAAGCTTTAGCCAGAAGACACTTTTCGTCATTTGTCTTTTCCTCTTCATCTTCGTCGCTATCACTCCAAGATCCTCCATCAAACGCTTTTTGATTTTGATATCTTGATAGTTTTGGACATTCTCCGACAAGATGATTTGGATCTCCACACTTAAAGCATTTTCTTTCGCCTTTGCCATTTTTGTCGTCTTTATTTCTTTGGAATGATTTTCTCTCTTCATGTGGTTGTCTTACGAATCGTCCTCGTCTTTTGAAGAATTTCTTGAAGTCTCTTACGGCCATGGCGTATTCTTCATCTTCACTATCGGAGGTTGAGCTATCATCATCACTAGATTCCTTTCTAGCTTTCAAGGCAATAGATCTACTTTTTTTCTGCTTTTGACGGTTTCAGAATCTTTCTTAATTACTTCATAAACCTTCAAATTTCTAATGAGTTCGTTAAGTGATAGAGTTGTTAGATTATTTTATTCTTCAATCGCCGTGACTTTTGCGCGCCATTTAGGATGTAGTGCCCTAAGAAATTTCCTAACACAATTCTTGCTCGAAAAACTTTCTTCAAGTGCTTTTAGACTAGTAATAATAGTGTTAAATTTAGCAAAGGCATTATCTATTGATTCCTCTTCTGGAATCATGAATTGTTCATATTGTTGAACAAGAAGATCTATTTTGTTAGCTTTGACTTGATTATTACCTTGATGAGTGATTAACAAAGTATCCTAAATTTCTTTTGCGGTTTGACACATAAAAATTCTTTCGTATTCTTTGCGTGGCAAAGCATTATAAATTACCATTTTAGCTTCATTATTTTTTGCAAGTTTTTTTTTAAGATCATCGTTTTGTTTATAAAAAGGAACAATTTAATCCTTTTTAGTTTCGGGGTTATTTTGAATAGGAGGAAAATCACCATCGGTAATAATATGCCAAAGATCTAGATCTTTTGACTTCACATAAGTTTCGAATCTATTTTTTCAATAAATAAATCCATCACTTTCAAATAGTGGTGGTCTTTGCATAGATTGCCCTTCTAAATATTTTTTCGATTCCATAGATCGATTCAAGTTTTAAAATACAATTTATTTTAAAAATCTTGTTTGACATAGCTCTGATACCAATTGTAGAAAACTAGAAGGGGGGTTGAATAGTTTACCGCTTTTTTATTTAAGGTTTACGTTTGTTTGTAAAATTTAGATTCGACTTTTTGCGAATTTAATGCTTGCATAATATGAACAATATAAGTATATGAATTGATAAGGTAAGACAAGAGATAATAGTAAGAACAATCAAACCACAACGCGATGATTTATAGTGGTTCGGTAACGAAGCACCTTTTCGCTCTACACCACTCCCCAAGCACCTAACTCAAGAGTTTTCTTCACTATGTCAACAAACACCTTATGGCGGAGAAAACCGTACACAACGTTGCTTACACCGATTTACGACACAAAGCTAAATTTCGAGTTCTAATCTTAGCTAGAACTAATCTATCACAACACAACTTCACGACTTGTTCACGACTTCACGACTTCTTCACAACTTCAAGTCTTCTTCACAACTTTGTGACTTCACTTCACCACACTACTTATATCGCAATTATCTAACACTACTTGGTAAGATCACCACGATCTAACTATACTTACAAAGATCGCCAAGATCTAGCTACTTCACATAAATACAAGATATACAATTGATTTATAAATATATGATATGGATGCAACAAGATTGGAATATACACTTGAGGTGTAATACTTCTTCACTTGATGATGAAAGTATTCTTCTCTTGCACTTGAGGAATTAAGCTTGGATCACTTGGAAACAAAGCTTTATAATTAAATGATCAAGGGATTTTAGTGAGATGTGTGGGCTATTTTAGAACAGAAAGAATGAGTAAAAAAGATGAGAAAATAGTGGGGAAAAGTCTAGTATTTATAAGACAAACTGGGAGAGCGTCTACCTAGGGGCGGTCCCCTTAAATAGGTAGGCGGTCCCCTTAAAATTAAGGGGGCCGCCCGTGTATTTAAGGGGGCCGCCCTAGGCTAGGGCCTCCCCAGTTTGTCTTTTGTGTATGGGGGATTTTCTGGAAATTTTTTAGCCTTTTTAGGTCCAAAAATTTGAATTTCAAAATGTTTATTTTGAATAAAACATTTCTTTTAATTGTAGAAAATGTTTTGTAATGTTTATAAAAATGTTTACAACATTTTATAAAAGTTTGAGGTTGAATAAAAATTTCATTTGATCATAAAATGCATTAAGCATTTATTTATTCATACCTTTAAGTGATATAATTATCGAAATAAAAATTTACTACTAATTACTTGTTTACATTTAATTTTACATTGAACGTTTTTATATTTTGTGATTATCAAAACGTAAAGATGTGAAAAATATTAATAATGTTTTTAGGCATTATATTTTATCAACAAAGTTTGGTAGCTCTCTAAACCCAACATGCTTAGGCCTTAACAGCATTAACCTGATTTGCCCTGACAACATTAACTACTGTTGAAGTTGGCCTAGCATTATTAACTGCTTTTGGCTTAGCAGTATAAACTTTTTCCTTAGCAGTATTAACTTTTTGGTTAAAGTTTTTGTTAGTTAATGCTGTTCTTGACTGATAGGGCCTCTTTACAGTTGATTGTGCTAATTTTAAAAAACATGACATTGGTCTAGCACTATAAAGTGTAATTTTGGGATGAGCAATATTAACAGGCCTAGCAGTATTAAGTGGTTTTAGGCTAGTTTTCATTAAAACTTCTCTGGGAGTCATGTTCTTGTGAGAGTTAGGATGAGCCTTTTTAGCAGAATAGTCATAATTCACTCTTGTATAATTATTCTCATTTACCATCCCTTCCCTTTGATGGTAATTGAAGTGAGCCTGCACATGGTCAAAGCTTACACAAACAAAACATGCTTTATTATACATCACAAAATCACCTCATAGCTGTTGGGATTTAAGAATATTCCAGTTTCTTTGATTCTCCCTAGGTTTTTGTGATATGTACATCTTTGCATACTTAACTGGTTTTCTAGCTGGTTTTTCTTGTTGTTTAGCAGATTCTATCTTAGTAGGAAAAACAGTTTGCTTCTCTTTTTATAACACCAACTTCTTACCCAATGGGGCATCAGGAGTTTTCTTAACCTCATTAAAGGTATCTTTACAGACACTCTTACTAGTCTTAGGTCCATAGCCTTCAAACTCAGGTTGTTGGAACTCCTCAAGACCAGAGTTGGACAAATCAATAGTTGGGGGTACAAATAAGCCTGTAGGTGGAGGTGAAACAACATTATAGCTTATAAACCCCACACCTTTTCTATTGTTATCATATATTTGACTCCCTATTAATTTATCTAAGCTCTTAGAAGCATTTTCAAATTTGTCAATTTTAATCTGATTGCTCTCCTTTTCTTTCTTAAGCTTCTTTATTTCACTTTTAAGAGCATTGATTTTTGAGTCTTTAAATGAGGTATCTCTTTTTAGAACAGCAATTTGGTCACAAAATATAACCTTATTTTTCTTGTAAAAGACAAGTTGTTCTTCTACAGATGCTAAACTTCTTTTATAGGTAGCTAGATTAAACTCAGATTTATTAAACTTTATTCTTAAATTATCATATTGAGTTTAGCTTTTAAGACATGTGTTAGTACAAGTTTTGTCATTATGTACCTCTGAGTCTGAGAAAGCCATAAGAGCCATGTTGGTAGGTACTTCCTCATCCGTCATAAAGCTCCAATCAAAACTAGCTCCATCAATAGCTACCATTACTTTGGAAGAAGTTTCTTCCACATTCACAGTCCTTCTTGAGTTGTCTTGATTCCTGTTCCTATTATCTTGATTCCTAGGACCTCTGCATTCCCTTGTAAAATATCCCACCTTATGACAGTTGAAACATTATACCTTGGACTTGTCATATCCAGCAGTATCACTCCCATTGATAGTGATCTTCTTACCAGTTCTCTAAAAATACCTTCTTGCTCTCATGATTAGTAAGGCTAACTGCCACTTCAAATCTATTTCTTCTAGGTTATCTTCATGGATTTGTTCAAGGTCTTCATGAACAAGTTGAGACCCATTTGATTGATTTGCCAAAAATACATAGACAGTGGCATCACTTAAGTTAGCAGTACTATCTGGAGTATCAACAGTTTTAACAGGAGAGTTAGCAGTACTAACTTGAACATTGGTAGTATTAACTTCATTAGTACTGTTTGGAGATGACACAAAGGCCATATTATGAGAGCTTGAGTTTCAGCTTGATGTTACAGTTCTTTTGACCTTTTGTTCAACAATCTTGAAGTTGTTGTAGAGATCATCAATGCTCATTGTGTCAAGATCTGATTTATTCCTCCAGACCACTACATGAGTGTTCCATTCAAAAGGAAGACTTCTCAAAAAAATTAAATTGAGATCTTCTTGAGAGATGTTTTCACCTAAGATGGCCAACTGGCTAACAATTTTCTGAAGCATGTTAAAAATAGAGTCAAATGACTCTGTGCTTGGAGCATTGAAGTTCTCATACATCTGTTTCAAAAGTGTCTTTTGAGTCTTCCTTGTGGCATCATTACCACCAAATCTTGTTTGTATGGCATCAAACAAAGTCTTGGCATCCCTGTATTAATTGAATATCAGTTGATGTTCATTGGGGAGTGCCATCAGCAACATACTTCTTGCTTTTACATCATTCTTCTTTTGAGCCTTCTCTTCAGTAGTAACAGAACCTGGTATCATTGAAGTAGAAGTACCATCATCATTTGCTGTTGTTCGCGCTGTTGGTTTGAAAGAGTTGCCATTCTCTATGACATCCCATAGAGCATAGTCTTAAACTTGAAAGTATTGCTCTATTCTTAGTCTCCACATCTCATATTCACCTTGTTTGAGAATGGGCAACTTTGCAGTAACATTGGTTTGGAGAGTTTCTAGATCTATCTCTTTGTGTGAATAAATAGTTCTCCTTGTTTGTTTCTTCTAGATCAAAGTTTCAGAACACAAGCTCTGATACCACTTGTTGATCCTAACTCAAGATCTATTCTTTAGCTTGTAAAGATTTTGTTACTTTGGATAAATCCAAAACAACAATGGTAGAAACTTTGTGAATACTAAAGAGTATGCGGAATCTACTCTTTAATACTTGGAAGAAATATCAATGAAACAGTAAACTTGAATGAACAATGATATAACCAAAAAGCTTCAATATTATTATGATGAATAATACTAGTCATCTGTCTAGTACTAGGGTTTACAACCTTGAAGCTATGCATGCAACTCTATGAATATATATATGATAACCATAACCTATGATCTCCTTTTAACTACAAATCTTTGAAGATACTCAAGATCTTCTATAATTCTAATCATATACATATCTTTCTAACTTTATAAGATATACACTTTGAATAAGTCCATACATATCTCTTCACACGTCTTTGTCTTCATGCAGTCATTATCTTCTTTTGGCAGTCTTAAGTCTTTAGCAGTATTAAGTTCACTTCAGCAGTATTAAGTTAGTACTGGCAGTACTAACTTTTACACTAGCAGTACTAATCAGTTAGTACTGGTAGTCATAATTTGAGCAATACAAACTTTTACTCTTGGCAGTACTAAGTGTAAAGACTTTTAATTCCCAACAAATATGGTTTCGATTTTTTTTTAAATACATATTAAATTTGTTGCCAATAAAATTGATCAATAGATAATTATTCAGGTAAGCATTTTAAAAGTTTACCATTTAGTTCGTTATATAATAGAATTTAAATGATCAGCTAACATTTTACAAAAGTCTTTTCAAAAGATAATGATAATAGTATCAATCAAAATTTGACACTCGATCTGTACAACCGATCTAAATAGTTTATTATACATAATAGGGAAACAACCAGTAACCCGAAAAAGTATGAAATTAATAGTGCGGGTAAGCTACACTAGTACACCCTCATTGGTGTATTTACCAACAACTAAACCAGAAGGGTTTGGTAGGATAAGGACAAAACACCCGCATTTCTGCTTTCGGCTCTAATCTCTCTATAGTCGCGTTTCATTTATGTCATTTGAGTATCCATCAAATCATCCAAGCCTCGCCCATCCTCGAGTGAATTATTCAAAGGTCTTAAGCCAAATAGCAACTTGAATCTTAATTTCACAACTCATAAACAAGAACTGTCATGAACTTAAGTTAGAAGTTGGTAAAAAGCTTAATGTTTTTGAAAAATTGACTCAACTTTGGGGCCGCTCAGAAACAAAATCTTGAATTACTAAACACGGTGTTTGCGAACAAGCAAAGAATGCTTACATTAGAAGCCAAAACGGTTAGCTTAATAGCATGACGAAATAAAACAGAGAAGTGACCAAAATATAGGTCGACATAGATATAATAGTGAAAGAACGAACGTCTCTACATGTCGTGCATACGTAGTTCACCTGCTGCACGCCTTGAGTTCTTACTCGGAATCTATCAAGGAGTCATTCTTAATGTCTTATGCAGGGTAAAGGTACGAAAAGTATTTAGGTGGACGTCGGGACTCACTCGCGAAATCATTAGCGCGCAAAGACGATCTATGGGGCATATTGTGACTATAACGGTGTCCTTAATAACAAGGTGCTTAGGGACAGTGTGACACTATAACGACAGTAACCGTTGTGAAAGCAAACTCAGAGCATAAATGGATCAATCAACATAAGCATGATGTACTAAAATCAAATAGTGGACATTTAAAATAAATGATATACGATGCACATAATTCCTAGTACGCTTTTTAGTGACTAAAGTGGAAAGTCGATTTTAAGCTTGTTTAAAATAATGACTATACCCAGTGTTGCATGATACTCCATGAATTAGACATAGTTGATCAAGTTATGTCTAATTTAGGTCTAATGATGCAACCACTCGGACTAGTCGACTCGTTTCATGTTTGGTGTTTTTAGAAAAAAGAAAATCATTTTGGTTATAGTTCGGATTTTCATTTTTGAAAAATTGGCGTTCTCTGTAACCTTAGGCTCTGATTACCAATCTGTCACACCCCACCAAGGCAGAACCGCGAGGTGTAACATATTAATAAACATCACACAAGATGATAGATAAATCATCATACATGATTAAGATAAAAGAAAGTTATTCGAATTATAACAATACCAAATACAAGTTTAAAGAGTACAAAAGTCAACATAAGTTGTTTTTCTTCCGAACATGGGTATCCAAAAAGACAGTAACTTGGAAGAAAGTAGACATCTTGAACAAGTCCAAGAGCAAGTACACTAAATTTCCACTTTAGGAATGTCACCTGAAAAGCATGATAAAAACGGTCAACTATCGAAATAGTTGGTGAACTCATAAGATTATGTACACAAAATATAGTTTTAGAAAAGAGTAGATGTTCGATAATAGTTTGCCAACTCAATGGCAAGTTATCAAAAACTGTTGTCCAAACCAAAATCAATTTCCAAACAAGTTGAGAGTCCAAAACAAATCAAGTTTTCAAAACAGTTCCCGTTACATAAAGTAACGTAATACAAAATCAGTTCAACATATATGTATGCTATAGTGTTCATGAGAGGCACTACTTAAACGTATTCAGCCTAACCGTTCCAAACATCCAATCAAGTTCCAGTTGTATAGTGTGGCACAAACACTTAGTACTATGCACCCTTGTGCGAGGAGTGAGGAGGGGCTAGTCTCCTAATAGCGCTATCCATAAGTACTAACGTCTCAATCCCGATGAGGAGGACAATGAGTTAAAAGTAGTGGCGGGTTCCAAGCATACAACAACATACATGCCAAGTTCAAGTTCAACACGTTTCTAAAGTTCAACAAGTTCAAATCAAGTTCCATACGTTCAAAACAAGTTCAAGTTCAAATGTGCTTAAAAGATTAATTACTTCAAAGTAAGAGTATAAAAATGACACATCATGCTTTCCACCCCAAAACATTTAAAACATGTAAGAAAAAGGGGATGTGAGAAACTCACCGTAGTTAGGAGTATCGACCGAGAAAATCAATAAAGGAAGAATGATAACAACGATCTCAACCGCGACTTATAATAATAGTGGTCCGCGTATAAGAAAATATAATTATAAGAAAAACGCATATTTTGCATAAGTATAAATATATATTTCGACATGCATGTAAATCTTATATTGTAGAATCCATGTGCACGCCAAACTTACTCACTTATACCCACTAAGTGTTAAGCCTTAAGATTTAACTCTATTTTAACCCATTCAAACTAATATGCAATTTTAATAAAAATTACCCATTTTGACCCATTTTAAAAGATTATGATTTTAGACATGAACAAAAGTGGAAGACTAACTTATTAGTTGTAATTTCAATTTTAGATAACATATTTTACGCCTTAATCATTCTTCATAACGCTAATTGACCATTAAAAGAATTTCACCCAATTTGACTTTTTTATTATATATTTTCCTTAAGTCTGACCCGTCTAAAACGACCCGTTAAAATACATTTTCACGACTCGGACTCTAGAGCATTTTGATGTAAAACGACGTTTCAGATAACTTTTTAGTTTTACCCGAGACCTGGAACGGCCCTAAAACTGACCAAAATGCCCCTGCAAGTTTCTGCAGAAAACTTATATTTTTCCTAAAAATGTAATATCTAATCCTAAGCTTTTTGACCCGCTAACATACGTTTTTAGCCTTAGTTATCATCGCGAGAAAGTAAAACGGCATTTTAAACAACTTTTAGTGTTACCCGAGACTGAAAACTAGACAGAAAAGGACGAAAATGCCCCTATATCAGATCTGATGCAAACTAAAAAAAGGAAAAACGTATATTTTATTCTAAGCTTTTTGACCCGCCATTACGCATTTTTAGACTTAGTTATCTTCGCGAAAAAGTAAAACGACCTTCCGAACAACTTTTATGTTTCGGCCGAAGGCTGAAACGGACCAGAAAATGACGAAAATGCCCTTTTTCTGATCTGACAACAACCAATATCTTTAAACAATTGCATAATTTTGGCGAACATTTTCTAAACTTCTTTTGACCCTAAAAACTTTGTTTTTGAGAGTTACGGGTCGTGCCTTATATCGAAACAAAGCTTGGAACGTCCTCTATCATAATTTTAAGACTAATTTCAGTTTTAACAATTTGACTTACTCGACCGAGTCGCTAATTTTCTGCATTACATGAGTATCTTTCAACTCCTTAAAAACTTCATTTTCAAGTACCACAACATCGCCAACACACTTAAACTAGCCTAACACCACTACTAATCATCTCACACTAATTATGAACCTCAAAATCGCGCATGCAACTAAATCCATGGATTCCCGACATAAGACTAAACGTATGCAAACATATATATAATTAACCAATATAAAAATTAAATAGGAGACTCTCAAAAACACAAATCATAGGCAAGATAATAACAATCTAAAAACTTTGTGGGTTCAGGATATTCGGTACGAACACCACACACCCAAAAACAAAAATTCAATCTTGATTTTGTACTCCAATCTTTGTTTAAATACTTGATTATAAACCCTTGCAACACCAATTATGCCAAATTGATCGAAACCCCTTAAAAATCAAAATCAAGAAATCAAGAACTTTGAAGAATCAATCATGCATGGTGGTTATTTGTTGTTAAGGGTTAATGAGGTTTAGTTTAGGATGGGTTTAAGGTTGAATGGAAGCTACTTGGTGGAGTTTTGGTGATGGTGGTGGTGGTTTTTGAGGTTGTTCGTTCGAACAATAGAGGGGGAGAAAGAGGAAAAATATAAAGTCGTTGGTTTTGTGTGTGTGTAATGGGTTTTTATAAAAGAGGGGAATATCATATATATATGGAAGTGATCTAGGATGTATCGAATGTAAAAAAAATCATAAGTGATGTTTGTTTGGGCTTGCAACCGGCCAAATGGGGGGGGGGGGCCTTGGGGCTACAGATACATTTTTTTTACTTTGTATTACACCAAATTTTGGGCCTAAGCTTTCATTTAAATTGTTATAATGATTAAAAATCACGATTTTAAACGCTGGTTTTTTCGGCCCCAAACGCGGGTAAAAGTCGAAAAAATACAAAAATTGATAAAAGATATAAGTGTTCGAACTAAAATATGGTATTGTTGTGATTGTCTCGATCGCTTAAAACGGATAAAATATCCAACCCCGTATTACTATCCTCTTCTCTTGGCTTTCGTTCTGTGCCGATCCCATCCTTTTTCACTTTTCTCGTTACACCTCCATTTATTAATGGCACCTAGGGTTGTTTGTTCTCTATATCTCTTGTAGTTGCTGCCCACCTCCTCTGGTTTCATAACTTTATCAGGAGGTTTTCAGGTCACGTAGGCTGATACCCCCCTAGGAATTCACTGAATAATTAAAACGACGATTTTTTACTAAATCGATAAAATAAAAATTTCTTTAAAATTAGAATATAGAATTTAAGCTCGGGATAAATAGCGACGTTGAAACACGGTTTGCCACATAGATACAGCATTTAAAAGCTAAGCGGGAATGATACGGACCACATAAAATGTGAATTCATAAATAATCCAGTGATTAATTATCTACATTTGGCTTTTACGGAGTTATGACTTAAAAATTGAACGGAACTTTTTTACATGTCACATTTTGTTGTAATCTAAGAATTTACAATTTAAACAAGTTACTCCATCTAAATCCATAGTACTCATTATTGTGGTCTTGAATAGATATACCAAGCCAAGTTCTAAAGTCTACAACATCACCGGCACACTCATTATTTTTCTGGAATTTGGGTAAACATTTGGAAACGGATAAGGTTAAATCCTCACAATATCTAATAAGGGTTATTGTGTGCGGGTTATGTAACAAGTAATTTCACAAAAGTATGCTTGAAAATTTTTAAATTTGAGCATAATTTTAGAATTTTAGTGTGAAAAATAGGACAAGTATGCATTCTAATTCCATCCCCCCACTTGAATTATACAACGTCCTCGTTGTATAGATAAAACATTAAAAACGGGAAATTTAAAGAATTAGAATGAGAAACTCCCCTAACATTTTGCTTGGTAGATTCTCCAAGTTGAGTTTATGAGAAAGAATGTGTGTTGTAAATGCGTCTGAATACCAGCATGACTACAACACACACAGGATTCCAGATGATCGATACTTCACCAACTTTGTCAATTTCTTTTGCAGCGGACCGGTCTGTGTCAAAATATATAAGCAAAAAAATATGCAAAATCCTATCTCGGTACCTATGGTTAATTATAAATAAACTAAACAAACTATACAGGAGACCAACACGTCATATCCATAAACTGGAATACGCCGTATTGAGAAACCTGTAAAAAGTATCTAAATACAGGTCATTTTATGTTGAATATGTCGTATCATGTACATGAATACGCCGTATAGACATAATTGACAATAATGTTTAAAAAAATGCCATAATATTAAAGTGACTGATTACGGTCAGGACATTCCAATACGCCCAGATTGTATGAAGTGGATACGCCGTATTGATGTCTGGGAAGACAAACTCGTTAAAAATAAATAACAATCTGGGTTGTTTCCCGGGAAGAACTTTTGTTTCAGCTAGTCTTTAAGTTAGACTTTTTCCTCAGCTTCCTCTTCATTAGGTTCGCGTCACCTTCCATCCATTGTCCTTTTTTTGAAAAAAAAATTTGTAGATTCGTGACTTCATTTCTGTTTCCTTCCCAAGGCATTATATTCGTATCTTCTTATAGAAAATGTATTCTTCGTTAGGTCCTAGTGAATATTTTATAGCTTCAAACTTCTCGGCTTTGCATACCCTTTTATTAGGTTTCTCATCATTCTTATTGTCTTCTTTACGCTTCATTTGTCTCAGCTCATTCCCTTCTTCAATGTCATGTTCGTCATGGGCTTTGAAGAATGTAATCACTAGGATGTGTTTGTGGGGGTTTCCATTGTCAGATTTTTTTCCATTCATTATTGTTTAGAATGCTGTCATCCATTCGTCTTTTATTCCAACTTTTATTCATCTATGAGTGGAATAATACCTTTTTAGTCCTTCCATTCACTTTCATATGGTTTTCAAATGATGAATTAACAATATGGAGAGCCATACCTGGGCATCTAGATTACTTTGTTCGCTATGTATCACTTGATCCAGTGAAAATGATAGGTCGAATATCAAAAGCACGTAGATAAGTATAAATGATAAACATAAACCTAAGCAATCAACAATAAATTAAGAAATCGAGATAAACAAACCAAACATTCAGATCTTCATAATAATGGCTAATACCCAATGGTATTAGCCTTCAAACGTCATATTCTAATACAAGAGTCATAATTTAGCAAGGTTAACTAAACGAGTTAACGATGATTCAAAAAAAAACCCTGAACGATTACAAGAGTATAGGAGATTATAAGTTGTTTCCTATGGAATTAATTACATTGCAAGACCTCTTTGCTCTTCTTCTTTCTGAAAATTGACTTTTATGGTTTAGGTATCAAATATGATTTAGCACACTGAAAACCCGTTTTTAGGTTTTCTATGTATAAGGTCTGGAATTTGGTCGATACGGCGTATTAACTGAGGTCGATACGGCGTATCGGGGATTTCTTGGAGTAGGGACCACGTTCGATATCTTCCAGAATATTTTATTACCATAACTTGAATACGGCGTATAGACTCCTCTGGATACGGCATATTGATCCTTGTTCCCTTGTGTTCTTTGGTTGAGGGTTCCTGGCACTGGTACGCGTATTCTTCATTGTTGGATACGACGTATAGGATGTCAGGACAGTAATCTTCATATTTCTCTGTTTAAGCTCATGTAATGCGTACCTTTTTGTAATCTTACCAATTACTTATAATTACTACCAATTCTCAAATACAACGATTAAGTAACCAATTCTTTGGCATAATTATACAAAATGGTGTTTTACATAGGATAAATGATGCTATAAAAGTAAGTTATTGTTGGTCATCAGGACATCATTCTAAACATCGTTGGACAAAAAGATCATGTTTAGAAACATGTCATTGGAAGTCCTTTCAATCTCAATTAGAACAAGAGTCAGCTAGAAACAGGTGGAAAGATGTGTTATGTCGACTCACGAGGAGTCAAACCGAACGAAGAACATCAAAGAAGCCCATGGGTTATTCTGCATGGATTGAAGCGTTGCAGGAGTACTTCACCAGTACTTGATCAATTAGTGTGTATGGGATTTAGTCGACAGATCACTCTTGAAAAAATGTCATTTAACATGAAGTGGATCTAGATAAACAACATGATGAGGAGAATACTGTAATTTGGAACAAAGCTCATCTTGTAGCTAAGGGATACAGCCAGCAAGAAGGAATCAAATTCGAATAGTCATTGCTCTAGTTGTTCGGTGGAAGCAGTTAGGCTATTCGTTGCGTATGCTGCACACAAGTCATTTCCTATCTATCAAATGGATGTAAAGACAGCTTTTCTTATTGGTCTTCCGGAAGGAAAGAAGTGTACTTAAAACATGCCAGAATGGATTCGTAGACCCAATCATCCTGGACAATGTCTATTATCTCAAGAAGGCTTTATAATGGGACTGAAGGCCAAGTTCCAAGGGCATGGTACGATGAACTCTCTAACTTTTTGGTATCCAAAGGATTCTCAAAAGGTTCTATTGATCCAACTCTATTCATTGCTAAAAAAGGGGAAGACATATTGCTTGTGCAAATTTACGTCGTTGTCATTATTTTTGGTTCTACGAACACAAAACATTCTAAAACGTTTTAAAAACTAATGCACAACAAGTTTGAAATGTCTATGATGGGGGAGCTAAAATTCTTTCTAGGAATTCAGATTCACCAATCCCCACGTGGTATCTTTATAAACTAAGCTAAATATACTCAAGAGGTACTTAAAAAGCATGGTATGACATCATGTGATAGCGTTGGTACTCCAATGTCTACTAAACCCCTAGATGCTGACTTGAGTGGAACTCCTGTTGACCAAACAAAATATAGTAGCATGGTCGGGGCACTCATGTACCTCAGGGAGGTTAAACAGATCTTTCGGTACCTGATGTGTCGTTGTGTGGTTGTAAATTATGATTCAAGTTTTAAATTTATATTTTGCCGACTTAACCAAAAACAACACTTTAACGGGCAGTGTACCCGGTCAGTGGTAGTTTCGTGGTAAGTAGGGTGTCAATCACTAAGAGCGAGAAACACTTTCAATTTATTAATACTTTGGTTTTTCTAATCTAAGTTAGTCTAATCTAAGGGCGTTTTCAGCCTGAGAGACTGGCACAGGTTTGGTGGTGACCAAAATCAACTTAAGACACTAAAACACACGCAAGCAAATTAACAGAAGATAAAAGAGCGGCCTAGACAAATTTAAGAAAATTGTATTAACCATTATTAATTAAATCAGAACATTGGTATGTTTATTTAGTGCAATGATTACTTATCTCGAGGCGGCATATCATTCTTAAGATTAAGGTGGTACTTCTTCCTTAAACCTAGACACGTAGAATTCTGTCACAATTAAACGCATCTGCATAAAGCATCCTTATTTGCTAATTATTATATATCTTAGGGATTAAAGCAATGGTGATCTTGTTAAACCCTAGATCATAGAGACTTTATCCACTTACTGCTTAACGGCTCTTTATATACTAGTAGTCTACTGTCCGGTCCTTACCAATGGAATAAGAACGTACTCGTTGATACCAAGGTCACCTTATGGCTCAACTAAGCTCACTAAACTAAAGGC
This sequence comes from Tanacetum coccineum, assembly GCA_026074375.1. Classification (NCBI taxonomy): domain Eukaryota; kingdom Viridiplantae; phylum Streptophyta; class Magnoliopsida; order Asterales; family Asteraceae; genus Tanacetum; species Tanacetum coccineum. Next base: position 51,343 of record BQNB010011069.1, read on the forward strand.
AAGGATAGGTCAATATTTGTGATCATATGATTCAAGATATATAAATTGCAATATGGAGAGCTATCCCGGACTCTTAGCCTATGCCCAAACAACACCGAAGTTGCAGCGAATTAAATATGTAGGACTAGACCTAGTTGAATGATAGGTCGCATACTTAAGCACGTAAGCAAGTATAAATTGATAAACATAAACAAGCAATCAACGATAAATTAAGAAATCAAGATAAACAAACCAAACATTAAGATCTTCATAATAATGGCTAATACCCGAAGGTATTAGCCTTCAAACGTCATAATCAATACAAGAGTGATAATTTAGCCAAGGTAAACTAACCGAGTTAACGAATGATACCAAAAATTGAACGATTACAAGAGTATACGAGATTACAAGTTGTCTCCTATGGAATTAATCATGTTGCAAGACCTCTTCCGCTCTTCTCCTCAGAAAATCAATTTTTGTGGTTTAGGTATCGAAAATATGATTTAGCACACTTAAAACTTGTTTTTGAGTTTTCTATTTATAGGGTCTGGAATATGGTCCATACGGCGTATCCAAAGTCTTGGATACGGCGTATCGAGTTTTTCTTAGAGTTGGGACCATGTTTGATATCTTCCAGAATATTTTATTTCCATATAGCTTGAATACGACGTAATACCTTCTTCTGGATACGGCATATTGGATCTTGTTTCCTTCATGGTCTTTAGTGAAGTGTAGGCACATATACGACGTATCTTCCTTGATGGATACGGCGTATTGATTGTCAGAATAGTAATCTTCAAAATATCTTCGTTTAAGCTTCAGAATGCGTGCCTTTTAGTTAATCTTCACCAAGTACTCCATAATTACTGCAATTCTCATATACAAACGATTAAGTAACAATTCTTTGCAATAATTATACAAAATTGGTTAATTACATGGGATAAATGATGCTATAAAATAGACGTTATTTGATGTCATCAAATATCCCCCCACTTGAATCCTACTTGTCCTCAAGTAGCCTTTAGAAGTTTATGAAAATGTATCCCTAAGGATTTTCCGTTTAAGCATTTATTTGATCCATTACAAGTACACAACCAAGACACCTCAAATGAAACAGAAGATTAAAAACAACTCAAATCAAATCACTAATCTGTGTGTAACATGTAACAATTCGCGTCAAATTCTCGGTCTGTGACAAGTATTCTATCATAGGCTTGGCAAGGATACACATCTCCACCACTAGAGCTAAGGAGTAACAAGTTTATAAAGGTAAAATAATTTTTATTAAAATAAGGCTAGGTTTGATCAATTCTTCTTAGGGTTGATCATTCTACAATCTTTCACCAAAAGTACCACACCAACAAGGTAGCTGAAGCACACATATGTGGCCGTAACGACGAAATAGACATGTTTGTTCGATTACATCCTCATTCGAGTTTAACCAAGGGTTAGGATGAAAAATTATATAGGGTAGGGATCTTCTAACTTTCACCAATAGTAATAAACCAACAAGGCAACTAAGACATGCATACATGGCCGTAATGACGGAATAGACATGCATGCTCGATCACATCCTCATTGGCGTAAAACCTATGGTTAATGATTAGGAAGTGGAAATAAATTGTTGTTAAACAAAAATTACGAAAAAAATAGACTAGGTCCAAGATATAAGTTGCTAGATACTTTTTCCCGATTGTTACCATGATAAAGACACAACTATTTACAAATATCTTGATCATTGATCAAAAACAACAACCTGAGTTGGCGTTCCCATAATTATCAACTTCCCAATCATCCCATACTTTACATACTTTTACAAGACAAGTGGCGATATCTACCGCTTTATACAATACTCTACATCGTTGACCTATAAGACGTATCAACGAATAATCGATCCTTTATATAATTCCTTCGGTCTAAGCTTTTGCGAAACGATTATCTTCAAACTTTCCTCCTCTTTTTTGTTGCGATTTTCTAATTTTTTCGATTTTTAATTTCACTACACTATACTACGAAACTCGGTGTAATTTCACCATCTTCACAATCATAATAACTCCGGATAATTCCTTTGGTAATTCTTCATTCTTCGGACGTACCAATAATTGCATTGGTAGTAAAAATACATGAGTTTTGACTACTTTATATATTCCCATTTGCAATGTGCAAATTTCTTCCTAACCGTAACAAAGATAGAAAATTGACACAAGACTCGAGAAATACATACTTTACACTTTAAGAAACTAGCAACTGATAAATGGACATAATCTAACAGGGTATGCTAAGGTATAAAGGTGTAACGAAACAGATAGTTGGTGTTATTCCTAAAGGATTGGCTATATTGGTTTTTCTAGGGGTATCTTACTCTTAAGATGAGAGTAAACAAAGGGTTTATATGGGGATTTAACTAACCAGTGTACTTAATTAATAAAACAACATATAATGGCTTTTTGGGTGTTGATGTGTGTTTTCCAAGCTTTAAATTTATAATACTAGAAATACCAATTTTTACTAAAAACACAACACTCGGGAAGTATACCCGTTCGTGTATAGTATAGCTTTAGGTAAGTCCAGGTCGTTCCATGGGAATTGAAGTTTTCAAAGTTTGTAATTAAGGTGCTAAGGTTAATAAGATTGTCACGGATCAAATTAACCAAATCTTGCATATATCGGATATTATAACGAAAGCGATTAAAAGATGATTCAATCAAATGATTAAGGTATGTTTGTTTAGGAAATGATCACTTGGATAATTGAGATAGTTGGAATATGTTTAAGAAAATAAGAAATAAGATCATCACAAGTTATAAATCCTTTCGGCCTTTAAATATAACTAGTATAATATCAATTAATAATACCAAATCCCATTTCCGGCCTTAATAAGTTATTATACCAATATATTTTTATTGGAAATGATAAAAACATTTAGTTTAGATACTTAATCTTATTGGCCTTACCCATAGAAAATTCATGTTAAACCAATTACAATAAACACATATCCAAACACTTAATCTCCAAGATCACATATCGCCCAAACAAACATAAGATTACTACTCCATGATCAAAGTAACAAAACACATAACATTCATCATGGATTCAACAAAGATTATATTCAAAAGAGTAACAAGATTCATACCAATTCCAAGAGCAAAGTATGGTGATTTCACAAGAATTTCCCAAGAACACTTTATTATATTCAAAGCAAAATCCAGAAACTATGAACAATTCCGTCACAATCACTTATAGATTCGAAATAACACTATAATCTTTGATGGATCAAAACCTAAGAACAATGATGAACTTCAACCAAGACTATCCAACTTCTTCAAGAACTTTGATTCTAATGGTGGTGATGATTTGTGTTATCAAGGTGGTTTGGATCAAAGGTTCTCATGCCTTTATCACAAAAAACACCCCTTCTAAGGGTTCCAAACGAAATAGGAAATTTGTATGCGAGTTGTGTGAGATATGAGAGGCAAAGGTGCCTTATATAGGCTATTTCGGGGGCTAAGTGCGGCGCACTTACAAATAAGTGCGGCGCACTTGAGGTGTAAATGTTGTCCCAATTAATGGCATTTAAATCTTCATAAAAACGTCCAAAAGTGCGTTGCACTTTTTGGATTGTACGCCGCACTTGGGATATTTACAGCAGATGGCATTTTCTCAAAGTTGTAGATAATTGATTCTCTTCGCATGGCCGCTTGAACCAACTAAAACGGAGTTCGTATGACCGAGTTATGGCCAAAACAGTAAACAGGTGTCGGGAGATCTTTATTTTCAGTTATTTCTTCGTTTAAGCTTCAATTCTTCGTGTATTCTTCCGTTTTATTCCATGACACGTACCTAGAACATATAATATCAAATATACTTGATTAAATACCGAATGTCCATGAAAAATGATCAAATAAATGCAAATAACGCCACTAAAAACATGTATAATTTAGGCGTTATCAAATCCCTCCACACTTAGCTATTGCTTGCCCTCAAGCAATTAAAGCGAAAAAACAAGATCATTTATCGTGACATGGAGAAAAAATCATTTTAGCATTAACAAGTGTTTACCAGTTTTATAACTTTTCAGGCATAGACATATAACAGAGCACCTCACATAGGGAAAGTGTTTGTTTTTGAATTCACATGAGTCACTCAGATAGGGTTTTATATTTGTGAAGTCACTCAATTGCACAGACATAATCTAGGTCGCTACCATATGCTTGTACTAGACACATAAACATGCCCGTTGCGGCGTGAGCACCTAGACAGAAATCTCAAAGAGGCAAAACATGATAATGATGAGGGTGAATAGCAGATACTTGATTCCATGTGCCAGAACTTTGCCTTATACTTCGAACTTTATTATTTTTTTCTTTTCTCTCTTTTTTTCTTCTTTTTTATATTTTTTTTTCATTCCAGATACTGTGATAACTAAGGCTGGCACAAAACTTCTTCTTCATCGAGCATATTTTTCTTGCTCTTGGGATACTTTGGGGATCTCAACACTAAAAGCGAGTGTTGCAGATACATGATTGCATAGGGATTTATTTCACCTCTTATCATACGACTTTGTCTATAAATTAACCTCACTGCGGTCTAGTAAATGATGATCAAGCACAAGTTCTGGAGCTACTAAATTACCGGCCCACTCATACAACTTTATACCAATACCAATGTTCCAGAAAAGGCGACAAAGATCGTACGTACACATCCATAACGACGAAATAGACACATATGACTGCAATCAACCCTAACTCGAACAAGCTAAAGGCAAAAATTATCTTAGGTATCAAAAATGGGTACCGGAATTCCTTAAGTTCTAAATTTCTCACAATTTAAGTGGGTTGATTTTGTGCTAGTTAAAATGTCAATCCGGTTAGATTTGCCTTACTAAGCGTATGCATTTTTTAAGTTTTTAGAAAAGCAATATATAAATTTTTAAATTTTCCAGAAAATATCAGTTGAAAATTTTACTAGCTTGCAGGGCAAACATGGAGGGATATGATTAATTTTTCCTATTTGCTACCCCTCCACACTTAAGTCGAACATTGCCCTTAATGTGAGAACTGATAAATATAGAAAATAGGTAAAATTAAGGGAAAACAGTACTTCCTGGGGTTCTTAAGTTCTTGGTTGAATTATGAAGGACACGGCGTGAAACGGAACGCCAAGCATGTGTATTCTACCACATGTAATATAATACTCCAATTATATAAGTTTCTAGGTGTAAATTGCTAACCACCAATCCAAGCTCCATCTGTAATATTTAATCTACATAATAAACACAACTACAAGAAAAACATTAAATACAAAAGCGCACTTTCGTAGGCACCACGGTTGCATTTAGCGCATGAAACAAGCCTTTAAACCCCTCGGTGTCCCGAGTGGACGAGTTATAGTCTCGTGAGGGTTTCCAGCGAACACACCCACAAAGTTCGATAAATTTCTTTTTGGATGCAGAAATCGAGATACGCAACACACCGGCCGAATGCGTGACATACTTAAAGACGAAAAAGTGTTTGTTTTATATATATTTTTTAGTTTTTTTTAATTATTATTTACTATCACTACTATTGTTATTATACTTAACTTGATTTAAGATTCCTTAATGATACAGTTTAAGTGGGAATGATCCACATTTAAACGTTGAGAGTATGGGGTCTTTGGTATGTACTCACGGAAAGGATATTCTTCTGTTTTGACCACGTGATAGCCCTTTCTTGATGTCTTAATAGGTTTATATTTTTCAATTTTATTGTTAACGATGATAGGAGGTGGTGGATTTTTTGAATTTTTGGAGAATCATCGGACTTTCCACTCTCGGTAAATATGGCATTCACGTGCTCAGTGTGAGCTTGAGGAGGAGGGTCAGTCCTACCAGTTTGTTCTGAAGATATGTTTTGAGATTTTTCCCACTCATCTATTTTTCTTTCCATATTTTTAATTTTATTTTGGAAATTCTTTTCATTTTGCTTCATCTTTAAAATCATATCGTTAACATTGTCTTTAAAAAACATATTTGTAACTCTTTGACCATCCAATAATTTTGTGATTGATTTTTCAAGATCTGTTTTAGATTGAGGTTTTTGGTTGACGGTTTTAGACTTTTTGTAGGGTAAAATACCGGTAGTTTTACGATCGTCGCTGTCATAGAGTTTATCATGAACGGTTCTCATGCTACGGATACATCTTTTGAAATCTTCGAGATCATTTTTCACATCATTGTTTAATTCTTTGAGCGATTTCTCAGGATCACTAGGATCATGAGGGGATTGGTGAGAAAATGAATCATAAGAATTTCAGTTTTGATAATCTTCAGATCGGATGTAATTTGCTTCATGACGTTCACACATTGGCGTGTCATCGTTCATGTTGTTTTTAGAAGCGTTTCCATTTCTAAGCTCATTATATTTCTTAAGCATATCTTGCAATTCTTCATTTAAGCTTATAATTTGAGAATCCATAGCCTTCAATTTTTCCATAAATCGAGAATTATCAGTCTTACTATCACTTCCATCGGCGAAGGAAATAGATTTTTGATGATGTTTGTTTTTAGATTTAATGGGCCAATCATGTTCAAAAAGGACTTTGTCCTCGAGAAATTGAAAAGCTTGATTTGGACTTTTATAAAGGAAGATTCCTCCAGCTGTTACGTCTAGGATTCCTTGAGTGGGTTCGTCTAAACCATGATAGAATATTTGAATAATAGCTCCTTTTATCAGACTATGACCATGGCATTTTCGAAGCATGTTCTTCAGTCGTAACCAAGCGTCGGTTAGACTTTCACATACGAGTTGAGAGAAATTTCTAATTTCAAGTAAGAGACGGTTAAATAACGAAGGTGGAAAGAATCTGTTTATAAAATCTTTTCTCATTTGTTCCCACGATGTTATAGACTCTTCATTAAGTTCGTTAAACCAGGTTTTAGCTTCATCGCACAAGGAAAAGGGAAATATTAAAAGCTTTACAGCTTCACTCTGCGTTTCACCGTATCTGAACATGTTGCAGATTGCTAGAAATTCACGGATGTAGTCATGCGGATCGGCCCGCGGATAACCATCGAATTTATTTTCCAAAATCATTTTCAAGTGGGTACTATCGATAACAAAGTTGTCATCAACATCGAGTTGAACAATGGCAGAATTAGGAGTCGATGCTACAGTCTTAGCACACATAGCTGATCATCGAGATCGAGAATTATATAGTTATTAGAGATCACATCCTCTCAGTATATGTATAACGACAAAGACCTTAACGAATAAGTGATGGTTAAGATTTGAGTATTCGATCTCGACGACTTCTTTTTGGATAGTTTTAATCTTATAAGTCCTTGTTTTTAAAATTTTATTAAATCTATATATTAGACTGACTAGTTGTTTTCCAAAAGATATTGGATTTATACATACGTTAAGTATTTTGCAAAAAGACATTTTTATATATATAATTAAGGCTAATAGGATAATAACATAATAAAGATAAATAAATTTCATATTTATTGATATATTTATAGATTTTTATATACATTAGATATATTTTAGTTTAATTATATATAGCAAATAAGGATAAATAAATAAAAGATTTTTTTGGGATATTTAATAAACTAGATAATTACAAATACACAAGGCATATAATCAGATAAAATACAATTCCAAATGATTTTAGAACCTAAGACAAGCTTGAATGGGGTTTCTGGTTGGTTTGTTAGAAATAAGATTCTGTTTGTGAAACTTTAAAAGTGCGGCGTACTTGGGTAAAGTACATCGTACTTCCTGGGTTTTCAGGAAATTCGGCGCACAAATAGGTTGTGCGGCGTACTTCCTGGAAAAAAAATGATTTTTGGTTTCCATTTTCCAGAAACGGTACGACGAGTTTGAAAAATTTGTGAAATAAAATAGCACCTAAAACAAGAAACAAACTTATAACAACTTAAACAATTCCCCGACAACGACGCCAAAAACTTAATGTGTGTTTTCTAAGCTTTAAATTTATAATACTAGAAATAAACCTGCTTATTAACTGAAAAACACAACACTCAGGAAGTATACCCGTTCGTGTATAGTATAGCTTTAGGTAAGTCCAGGTCGTTCCACGGGAATTGAAGTTTTCACAGTTTGTAATTAAGGTGCTAAGGTTAATAAGATTGTCACGGATCAAATTAACCAAATCTTGCATATATCGGATATTATAACGAAAACAATTAAAAGATGATTCAATCAAATGATTAAGGATATGTTTTTAATGCAAAGATCACTAGGATAATGTATTTTTGTGTTGGAATAGTGTTTATAAATTTACAAAATAAGTTGATCACAATTAAAAATCCTTTCGGCCATTAAATATAACTAGTGATAATATCAAGTAAAAACAACAAATCATTTCGGCCTTTATAATTTATAAAAACCAATATATTAAAGAATGATAAAAGCATAAGTTAATAAGATCGTTTTCGGGCCTTACACTAAAAATCATGTTAAACATTTAATAAACTCTATTTCCAAACACTCCATATCCAAGATCACATATGCCCAAACAAACAAAAGATTACTACTCCATGTCATATGAACAAACACATAACATTCATCATTGGATACAACAATAATATATTCAAAAGATTAGCAAGATTCATCCATTACCAAGACAAAGTAATGGTGATTCACAAAAATTTCCCAAAACACTTTATTATATACAAACAAATTCCGACATTATGAACAATTTCCGTCACAATCACAAGTATAAGATTACAAAATAACACTATAACCATGTCCTCTTTGTATGGGCTCAAAACCTAAGATTCAATGATGAAGCTTCAACCAAGACTATCCTACATCTTCAAGAATTGATCTACTTGGTGGTGATCATTTGTGTTATCAAGGTGGTTTGGATCACAGGTTCTCAGGCCTTTATCACCAAAAACACCCCTTCTAAGGGTTCCAAATGAAATGGGAATTTTGTGTGTGAGTTGTGTGAGATATGAGAGGCAAAGGGGCCTTCTATAGGCTATTTCGGGGGCCAAGTGTGGCGCACTTACAAATAAGTGCGCCGCACTTGAGGTGTAAATGATATCCCAATTAATGGCATTTAATTCTTCATAAAAACGTCTAGTAAGCAGCCACAACTTTTTGGATTGAGCCCGCACTTTGACTTTACAGCAGATGGCATTTTCTCAAAGTTGTAGATAATTGAATTCTCTTCGCGTGGCCGCTTGAACCAATTAAAACGGAGTTCCTATGACCGAGTTATGGCCAAAACAGTGAACAGGTGTCGGGAGATCTTTATCTTCAGTTATTTCTTCGTTTAAGCTTCAATTCTTCGTGTATTCTTCCATTTTATTCCACGACACGTACCTAGAATATATAATATCAAATATACTTGATTAAGTACCGGATGTCCACGAAAAATGATCAAATAAATGCAAATAACGCCACTGAAAACATGTATAATTTAGGCGTTATCATGTGTAATCCTAAAACTTTACCAATTTAAACAAGTTACTCCATCTAAATCCATAGTACTCATTATTGTGATCTCTAATAGATATACCAAGTCAAGTTCTAAAGTCTACAACATCACCGGCACACTCATATTTTGTGGAATTTGGGTAAACATTTGGAAACGGATAAAGTTAAATCCTTACAATATCTAACAAGGGTTATTGTGTGCAGGTTATGTATCAAGTAATTTCACAAAAGTATGCTTGAATTTTTTTTTAATTTGAGCATAATTTAGGCATTTTATTGTGAGAAAAAGGACAAGTATCATTCTAATTCCCATCCCCCACTTGAATTATTCAACGTCCTCGTTGTATAGATAAAACATTAAAAACAGGAATTTAAAAGAATTAAAATGAGAAACTCCCTTGATATTTTACTCGGTGGATTCTCCAAGTTGAGTTTATGAGCAAGGATGTGTGTTTTAAATGCGTCTGTATTCCAGCATGACTACAATCACACATAGGATTCTAGATGATTGATACTTCACCAACTTTGTTGATTTCTTTGCAGCAAGGTCCTGTGCAAAATATAGGAAAAACATGCAAAATCCTATCTCGGGTATCTACGGTTAATAAGCTAAATAAACTGTACAGGAGACCAATATGCCGTATCCATAAACTAGAATATGTTGTATCCAGAAACCTGTAAAAAGTATCTAAGTACGGGTCAGTCTGTTCATGTGCATGAATGCGCCGTATTGACAGAACTGGCAATAATGTTAAAAGTGCATAAAATTAAAGGACCGATAAGGTCCAGATATTCAATACGTCGTATAGTATAGATCGGATACGCCGTATTGATGTCTGGAAAGACAAACTCAATAAAAATAAATAACAATCCGGGTTGTCTCCTGGGAAGCACTTTTGTTTCAGCTAGTCTTTAAGTTATACTTTTTCCTCAACATCTTTACTCAGCTCTTGTTACCATCCATCCTTCTTCCATTATGCGAAAGATTTCTTGGTATGCTCGACATGCATCTTTGCTTGTACTGGTCAAATCTTCGTATTCATCTTCTTTAATAGTAACATACTCTTTGTCTTGTCCGAATGAATACTTGATCATCTTGAATCTTCTTATAGTGCAAACTGGCAATTCTTGAGTTGTATCATTAAATAATTCACATCTTTCTTCATCTTCTTGATCATTCTCATATTCCCTTTTATATCAATCACCGTTTGTAATTTCAAACTCATCCCAACTTTTCCAACCTTTATTTGATTCAACATCTTCATTGATTAATCCTTCCATGATAGCCTTATTTCTTAAAGCCTCTTCTTTCAGCTCGCTATCCTTCAAAGCATCGTACCATTCTAAATCTTGGTAACAGAGCGTGTTTCCAGCTATGTAAGCTCCTGGTAAGTTTCCTCCATTACAATATTCATCTTCTTTCCAGCTACAGGTAGGCCACTCCAAATACCCACTTTTATAATTAAATGGCTTACAACAATGCACAACTGGAGCGGGTTCAGTCCATACTCCAGTGTCAATCCATGATTTTTTGTGTACCCATGGCACGTTTTCGTTCCATTCATAAATCTAATCATCCTTGTATTCGTCATAAGTGTTGAATCCCTTAATATCTTTAGTAAGGACATTCGGGTCTATCTTGACTAGGTAATTGAACTCTTTGAATTTTTCACACAGCGGTGTTTCATAATCGAACAAGTTTGTTTCAATCCTAAAGATTTCACCAATTTCTTGTTCATCATCGTGATCAGTTTCCTCAAGATCTGTTGGCTCAATTTCATCACTTCCCAATTTCCAGTAATCCTACAACGCTCCTTTAGTGAATATATCCATTGTCATATAGTTCACAAACTTTAAGGCCAACTAATTTTCAAACTCTGGATTATTAGGGTCCCACTTAATTATCGGGGTGTTAACTCAGCCAGTGCTGGAAGGCGGGTAGTATTTTCTAAAAAATTTAGTAGTTAAATCGACCCAACTAGTAATTGATCCTTTAATTCCATCAAACCATCTCCATGCATCTCCAACCAATGAGATTGGGAAAACAACAACTCTAAGTTTATCCTGATTCACATTCGGTAAATCAATTGGGTTAACAATTTTTAGAAAGTATTCGATATGCTTGACCGCGTCTTCTCCATTAGTTCCACTAAAGGCATTCTTATGTAAATCATCAAGGAATTTTCCTTTCAGCTCATAGGCGTTCTTTCCATAACCGTAATGCTTGTAATCCCTAAATAGTAATCTGTTTGGTCATTAGTCTCAAATCCTTTCATAGTTGATTTATTTTCTATCTGCCATTCTTCAGTCGAATAGCTTTGATAAGTACGATCTGTTACAAAGGTAAAAATATCAGCAGGATTTTCTCTGAAGAAAGATAAAAAAAATTAGGCACGGAAATCAAATAGAAATCTCAGATTCTGATTCTGTATCAGATAGTCAATACGCCGTATTCAATAAAACTGAATACGTCGTATTAATCTTTTTGAACGAATACGCTGTATTAGATAGAAAGTTGGATACGCTGTATCCAATGGAAGTGGATACGCCGTATTGGTTTATCGACCAGAATGGTGTATTATGAAAACAATTAAAACACGCAAACAATTAAATACACAAATATACAAGCAAATATACAAAATATACAGAATTATAAACTAATCTAAATTACACTAATCCTAAGGGTTAGATCTAATCTAATGATAAAAACCTAAATATCAAATAAAAATCAAGATTAAATTTATGTTTCAAGTTTTAAATTTATATTTTGCCGACTTAACCAAAAACAACACTTTAACGGGCAGTGTACCCGGTCGGTGGTAGTTTCGTGGTAAGTAGGGTGTCGATCACTAAGAGTGAGAAACACTTTCAATTTATTAATACTTTGGTTTTTCTAATCTATGTTACTCTAATCTATGCTAAACCTATGTTAATCCTAAATCTAATGGATAAGGGGGGTTTTCAGCCTAAGAGATTGGCACAGGTTTGGTGGTGACTAAAATCAACTTAAGACACTAAAACACACGCAACCAAATTAACAGAAGATAAAAGAGAGGTCTAGCCAAATATAAGAAAACTGTATTAACCATTATTAATTCAATCAGAATGTTGTTTTGTTTATTTATTGCAATGATTACTTATCTCGAGGCGGCATATCATTCTTAAGATTACGGCGATAATTCTTCCTTAAACCTAGACACGTAGAATTCTGTCACAATTAAACGCATCCGCATAAAGCATCCTTATTTGCTGATTATAATCTATATTAGGGATTAAAGCAATGGTGATCTTGTTAAACCCTAGCTCATAGAGACTTTACCCACTTACTGCTTAACGGCTCTTTATATACTAGTAGTCCACTGTCCGAGTCCTTACCAATCGAATAAGAACGTACTCGTTGATACCAAGGTCACCTTATGGCTCAACTAAGCTCACTAAACTAAAGGCAATGATAGGTCAATAATTGTGATCCTATGATTCTAGATATATAAATTGCAATATGAAGAGCTATCCCGGACTCTTAGCCTATGCCCAAACAACACCGAAGTTACAGCGCATTAAATATGCAGGACTAGACCCAGTTGAATGATAGGTCACATACTTAAGCACGTAAACAAGTATAAATTGATAAACATAAACAAGCAATCAACGATAAATTAAAAAATCGAGATAAACAAACTAAACATTAAGATCTTCATAGTAATGGCTAATACCCGAAGGTATTAGCCTTCAAATGTCATAATCAATACAAGAGTAATAATTTAGCCAAGGTAAACTAACCGAGTTAACGAATGATACCAAAAACTGAATGATTACAAGAGTATAGGAGATTACAAGTGTCTCCTATGGAATTAATCATGTTGCAAGACCTGTTCTGCTCTTTTTCTCCTCTGAAAATCGATTTTTGTGGTTTAGGTATCGAAAATATGATTTAGCACACTTAAAACTCATTTTTGAGTTTTCTATTTATAGGGTCTGGAATATGGTTGATACGGCGTATCTAAAGTTTTGGATACAACGTATCGGAGGTTTCTTAGAGTAGGGACCACGTTTGATATCTTCCAAAATATTTTATTTCTATATAGCTTGATACGGCGTATTGCCTTCTTCTGGATACGGCGTATTGGATCTTGTTTCCTTCGTGGTCTTTAGTGAAGTGTAGGCATAGATACGCCGTATCTTCCGTGATGGATACAGCGTATTGATTGTCAGAACAATAATCTTCAAAATATCTTCGTTTAAGCTCCTGAATACGTGCCTTTTAGTTAATTTTCACCAAGCACTCCATAATTACTGCAATTCTCAAATACAAACGATTAAGTAACAATTCTTTGCAATAATTATACCAAATTGGTTAATTACATGGGATAAATGATGCTATAAAATAGACATTATTGGTTGTCATCAGTACCTTAAGAATACCATTAACATGGGACTCTGGTATCCGAAGGATACCGGCTTTAATCTAACTGCTTTCTCAGATTCAGATCATGCAGGCTGTCTCGATACACGTAAAAGCACATCTGGTGGTATACAATTTCTAGGTGGTGATAAGCTAGTCAGCTGGTTGTCAAAGAAGCAGGACTGCACTTCAATGTCTTCAGTAGAAGCCGAGTATGTGTCTTTATCTGTGTGTTGCGCTCAAGTTCTATGGTTGAGAACTCAGCTCAAAAATTATGGCTTTCACTTTGATAAAATACCTATGTATTGTGACTCAAAGGCAGCAATAGCCATCTCGTGAAATCCAGTCTAGCATTCACGTACCAAGCACATTGATATCCAATATCACTTCATAAAGGAACAAGTTGAAAAGGGTATAGTTGAATTATTCTTTGTCGGAAATAAATACCAGTTAGCTGACCTGTTTACTAAAGCCTTACCTGAAGATAGGTTTAAGTATCTCGTCAGATGACTCGGTATGAGATGTTGGACTCCAAAAGAACTAGAGGTTTTGGCAAACGAATCTGCTTGATCCATCAAACATCGAATTTGTAAATATTTTTATTTTTCTCTTTATTTTGATTTATAAATATTTTTGAAAAAGAAAATACAAAAATATAAAACCAACAAAAAAAAGAAATAGAAAAATATAACATCTAGAAAAAAAATATAAAATCAAAATTTTTTCAAAAATACCAAAAATAATCTTCTCGACATGTCTCTTGGAATCGATAACATTTACGTACCTATAAATGTCAAGTAACATTGACACGGGTGTGTAAATGAAGTTCGAGCAAGAGTTCAAACGTTTCAAAACATGTCATTTCTAAATTTTCTTTATGACTTATGTACATTTCAGTGTATAACTCGGTCCTGAATGTAATAGGAAAGTGTACGCTTCAGTGCGCTTACTCTACAAATAGAAGAGAAGTTTTCTATCATGGTTTTAAAACCGTTAACACAATTTCCATAATAAGTGGTATTTGTTAACATTTTGTGTTCAACACTCCCTTCCTCAATATATTTAACAATTAGTACAATATTCAATGTCTATAAGTGGTATAATTGGTAAAATAATGCTCAAAAATGTCATCGTAACAAGTGAATCAATTTTTAAGAGGGATATTTTTAAACCAAAGCCTTTTAATGTTTTGGGTACATCTCATAAATGTCAATTTTATGTATCCAAAAATATTTCGTGAAATTAAAATGTGAAAATTATAATGTCAATTAATAATATACATTGTTCACTAAGGCATCTCACTCCGTCTTTAATATATTTGTAGTGTCATATTATTTTTTCCGTGTAACGTCAAGTTTTAAAAATTAGTGGTATCCCACATACTGTGTTAAAGGGGAGCGATCAGAAAAATGATTTTATGCCATATCATGGTATAATTTTTCTCCCCATGGAATTTTTCATGTATTAAATATTAATCAATTGGTATTTCAAATACTAAATGTTTTATTATTTAAAATAAGGGGAGAAAATATGATTAAAATGTGATATAGAAGAATGTGATCTTTAAGACTCTAAGTGCAACTTGTCACACCCCCAGACGGGGCCTAGACGGAATACGTGTCCAGAGGCGTGACGTCATCATATTTCGAACACAAGGCACGAGAGAACGACCACTAATGGACGTTTTGAAAATCATAACTCGTTGCATTGTTTAAAGATAATTAAGTTTTACAATATTCAAAGGAAATTAAACATTTGCGGAAGCGTAAGTAAAATTTAGCGGAAGCATAAATTGGTTTTTAAAAGACAACGAGTATGAATGAGAAATAAAATCTTGATAATGGTTATCATATTGCACGTAGACTCCACATAGCACGTCAAGAAGTCCAAAGCTAATCACCTGAGAAAAACATGCTAAAAACGGTCAACATAAAGTTGAGTGAATTCATAGGTTTAAATAAAACATTTATGAGGATCAAAAACGTTTGGCGAATACTGCTTTACTCACAGTGTTATGAAAAGTACTTAGTAATTGGAAATGTTCAACCAAAGCAGGGTGGACCGCAAGTTATAAAACGTATGTAAATACTATAACAGATACAATATCAAACAAAAGTATCTACTGACGCACTAAGCTCCTGAAACCGAAACTTAATAATGAAAGTGGCATATCATCTCATCCCACATTTAATGAATGTGGCATATCATCTCATCCCACATTTAATGAATGTGGCATATCACCTCATCCCACATTTAATAATGAAAGTGGCATATCATCTCATCCCACTTTTAATAATGAAAGTGGCATATCATCTCATCCCACTTTTAATAATTTGGTTTGCAAGCAAAACTTAGGCCACACATAAACAGAAAAGGTAAATCAAAATACTTGTGTCCATAGTAAAAGCGAGTATGTAAACAAATTTGTAGTCAATCATGTAAATAGGTTTGTAATCAACGTATATGAGTTTGAAATTCAATGAAGTAAACGAGTTTGTAAACAAGCATGTTTCTCACCCCAAAGATATAAACATTTATTCAAAACGAGTAAAAGAGTAGGGCTATGAACTCACCTTATGCGAGTTATGAATCAAAGGAAATCAATTAAATGAAGACGAATCTCACGGTCCTAGTGACAACCTAACATATAGCCGTCGTTTAAGAATGATGTACAACGAATAACGCTTAACGCAAGAACTGATCATCCGAGCATGAGTAGACACGGCGTATCCTTTTCAAAATGTACTTTTGAAAGTTATAAGTTTTGAGAAATCTCGACACTTTGAAACATCTTGGAAAATATTGTCTTTTAGTGTATTTCGTCTTTTAGTGTATTTCATCTTTTAGTGTATTTTGTCTTTTAATGTATTTCGTCTTTTAGTATATTTTGTCTTTTAGTGTATTTCATCTTTTAGTGTATTTCGTCTTTTAGTGACCCGACACACCAAAGTTGACTCAATAGCCGTAAACGTTGACCAAAACTCGACACTTAACGTTATTCTTCATTTTATCATAAGTTTGATAATAAAGGTATATTTTTCGACGTATTTATAAAGTTTATGAAATTTCGGCATGACCTTTCTAAAAATATTGACTTTCCATTTTTATCAACCTCGACACGTGAAATATCCGTTTTACAAAAGTACATCTGTTATTGACTCGAAAGAATATCCGATCTATTTTCGACAACACCTCAAATATCGCAACAAATCCGTTCTAAACCTAAACCTCTTCGACTTTCAATTTACGCTTCCAACAAATCCAACATCTAACTTAATCTCTTCGCCAACAATATTTAAACTTAATATACGATAAATCTTAAATAAATGATATAGCCGTAGTGATAACAATATATATATCAAAATAGTCACAACGAACTTTTATGCACAAAAGTACAACTACTTTTTATGTTCTTCCATTTATAAACAAAAAGATTAAACTTAGAGACTTGTAGTTTTATAGAAAAATAGATAATGATTTTCACAACGATCCGCTTTGTACACCTTGTTCGGAATGATCATACGAATGCAAAAGTACAACTTATTTATGAAAAAGTAGAGATGACTTACAAAGAAACACGACGAAAGATGATTAGAAATCAAAAACAACCCAAACGTTGTTTTATAAAATACCCGGATGAAATAACAATCAACTCGAACAATATATCTTCAAATGGTTGATCAAAGATTAAAAACAATGAATTTGTGTGGGTGATGGTTGGCGTCCGAACTCAAAGAGAAAGGAAAAGAGAGAACAAAGTTTATGTGTGTGTAGGATGAGAATGAAAATGCAATGAATTGTGGTAATATATATTGCTAGCTCCAAAAATTTACAACACATACATATGTGTGTGTGTTCAACCGATCGGACAAAAGGGGGACAAGAAATAGGGGACCAAAATGATCCTCCTATCACACACTACCTAGTACTAGTCCTTTACCACAATCCATGCAAGCTTGTCTAGTGATTTTGATTTTCAAATTTGAATCCTATGTACACATGCATACATATCCGGTTATGAACAAGGCCAAGGGGGGGGGACCAAAAATGGTTTCCTATATTCTAGGATCACTAGTGCTCAAAAACATTTAATTTCCAAAGCCTTTGCATGCACATGCATATGTATAGATTAAAACGCGTATCACGTAAATAACGAATCGAGTAACGGCATCACGAAAAATTACGAAATTTTAAATATTGTCTTAAAACATAAAAACGTGGCTATTGCCAAAATACTACAACGTTTGGTGTTCCGGTTCACTCTCGGTGATGATTTTCAGATAATAACAGAACAATTTCCTGGTTAAACAGAAAAGCTAAACGAAACTTTTAAGAATTCAAATTACTAAACGGAAACGGCTAAATTAATGAACGGAAATTCATAGGGTGTCACATCCTTTCCCCGTTAAAGAAGCTTTGCCCTCAAAGCTTATGACGCAACCTCTGTCGCGGGTGCAGAGTTGGTGAAAAGGTGCGGGTATTTCTTTTGCATTTGGTCCTCACGTTCTCAGGTGAACTCAGGACCCCTCCTAGAGTTCCAACGTACTTTGACAATCGGAATACGACTCTGCTTCAGGCGCTTAACTTCACGGTCCATGACCTCGATAGGTTCTTCAATGAAGTTTAATTTGTCGTCAACCTGGATTTCATCTAGCGGTATAGCAAGAGTTTCATCGGCTAAGCATTTCTTCAATTTCGAGACGTGAAACGTACTATGAACTCTGCTCAATTTCTCTGGGAGTTCCAGACGATAGGCAACGGTTCCTACTTTAGCTAGAATCTTAAAAGGTCCAATATATCTAGGGTTCAGCTTTCCCCGTTTGCTAAAACGTATCACTCCTTTACACGGAGATACCTCCAACATGAAATTCTAAGGATTTGCATCTCACGTTTGCATAACTCTTTTTGATGATCATGATTACCCAAATAGTGTCGTAACTGTGTGTTGTCCTTGTTAAATTATGATAAAATTCATGTCCACATTTTTTTTCATTTCCAATGGGGTATTTCCGGTGGTGGTACATGTTTTCCATGTTCGGTTCATCGCTACATCAGCTTAAGGTTATGATATATCTTATCCGATTCCAAGGTGGATGAAATAGTTAGGTTTGTGTGGCTCATGCTTGATCAATTTTCCTAAGTCTCTAACACGTGGTAACCGACTCCTCCTCCTAATGTAGAGAGTTTCATCAAGACGATTCTCAAACTCTTTGTCCATACCATGAAGGTTCTCATCTTTAATGTTCTCTCTCTTGAGAGATTCTACTTATGCCTTGTAAATCTTTGGCGGTTGGTTTGAATTAATGGTCATCACTAAGGCTCTCACCCTGAGAGGCTTAGCTCGTTCATTTCTACTTAGAGCGTCTGCCGCAACGCTTGCTTTTCCAAGGTGATATCGAATCTTAAATTGAATCACTGAGCAATCTTAACAATCTATGTGGTCTCATGTTCAATTCCTTTTGATCTAGAATGTGTTGTAATCTCTTATGGTTTGTAAACGTGGTGCATTTCATGCCATACGGGTAGTGTTCCTAAATCTTGAGAGTAAACACTATTGCCCCTAATTCTAGGTCATGTGTCGTGTAGTTCTTTTCATGAAATTTCAGTTGTCGAGAGTCGTAAGCTATTACCTTCTCCTTCTGCATCATTATAGTGCCAAATCCATTATGCGAGGCGTTATAAGCCACGAAGTTTTCCATTTTGTCAGGAAATGCTAAAACCGGTGCACGACAAAGTTTTTGCATCGCAGTTGAAAGGCTTCCTCTTCTTATTCTCCATCGGTATTTCACATATTTCTGTTCGTTGGTTAAGTTTCTATATCCTAGAGAAACTTTCGATAAATCATCGTAAAGCCGGCAGGACCTAAAAATTTTCGTATCTTCGTTGGAGTCGTAGGCGTTGTCTAATCCTTAATTGACTCAATCTTAGCGGAATCTCTGTGATGTCTTGACTATCAACAACGTGGCTGAGAAATTGTACTTTCGAGAGCCAGAATTCACACTTGGAGAATTTGGCGTACAATTTCTTATTCTTAAGCAATTCTAAGATATGCCTAAGGTGTTCCTCGTACTCCTTATATCTGCTTAAGTAGATAAAGATATCATCGATTAATACTATCACGAACTTATTCAAGTACCGCTTTACACACTTGATTCATGAGATTCATGAATACCTCTAGTGCATCGGTCAAACCAAATGGTCATGACATGAAACTAGGTCTTATAAATCCCTTTGAGTATGCGACATACTACGTCGGAGACGGTCAACTCTATTTCTCTCAACACATAACATGCCTCCGAGTCTCATGTTATCTCGCTTCTACGTACCAATCCTATCAAACAACTCAACTCTCTACTCACTAGCAACTATCGATGCATACTTATTACTATTATTGCTTTGGTTCGTTAAAGTTTCATCACCTAAGGGGGGAATACGAACAACCTTTTTATCACAATGATCACATCTTGGTACATTGTCAACCAACCTATATCGATGATAACATCTCAACGACCAAGTCTTATGGGCATTAGGTCTATTTTGAATAGATGATTCAGAATATTAAGTGTACAATCTTAACTGATGGTATCAATTCCTATGACCTTTTCGTCGGCCAACTCTACAGAGTACTTAGTGTCTATGGTAGATGGGACGATGCCACTTAAAGGTCTAATCTTAGCGGAGGTAAGGCTTCTATCAACTAGGTTCTATGTACTTGAATAATTTCGTCCTTTGCTTTAACTTCAGGTCCATCAATAGTTTTGTCGATACGAGAATCTCATAATTTGCGTGATTCTAACTCACAAGAAGGTAAGTATATTGAAGTAAATTTTCTATTTCTCTTGGTTATAATCCAATTAGAGTGATAAGTATGTTACGTTCTAAGTTCTTACAATCCATAATTATCGTGACTACAAGGAGTGGATTCAGTCTCTCGGCTAAAGGAATGGGGTCTCTATATGCTAAAGTTGAAGAAAAACTACTTAGTTATGACGCTTACAAATGCGGATGCACGTGACCGACAAAAATGACACATACGCACGCAAAATATCAGTAAGACATGAATATCATAAAATCCCGTTGACTATGTAGAGAAGAAGAATAAAATTAAGATGGGAGTAAGGGTTTAATATTGAAAAAATTTATGGTGACTACCTCCACGCATAGTGTGGTCCTTCCTGAATTATACATAAGTGATCAGGATATGCATAATTTAGGAACTAACGATGATATGCTCATTTCGTCGATCTTGCGATATGTTTAGAAGTTTGTATAGTATAAATAGTATGGTTTGTAAAGTATCAAAATAGTCCGTAGTAATGAAAACAAGGTAGTTCATGTAACCGTACAAGATATTTTGTGAGACAAAGGAAAGCAGTTTATGAAGGAATCACATGACAATTTACGATGTGATAACAATAGGTTTATAATATGGTCACAAGTAGTTTACGAACTAATAGTCAAATGGTTTATAAAATGTCAATGAAATAGTTTCTAAAAGTCAACGAAACAGTTTACATGGTGACAACGAAATAGTTTATAAAAGACGACGGATTTGTTCATGTGGTAATAATGAATTAGTTTGTAAAACGATGGTAGGAGAATTTATAAACAATGGAAAGGGGGTTATGATGTGAAACCAAGTTAGTTTATAGAAATGATGGAAAAGTAATTTATGTGGTTGTTTCAGAACAGGTTAAAAAATGACAGTGAAATAGTTTATGATAATGAAGTGGTTTCAGAACAGGTTATAAAATGATAGTGAAATAGCTCATAAAAACAAGGACAGGATAGTTTATATAGTGACACAAGACATTTTGTAAAATAGCATAAAATAGCTCAAGAGGTAGTATCAAAATAGTTTACGAAAGAAAGTCACTTGACGGTTTATAACATAACAGTAAAGGGGTTCATAATATGGTATCAAATAGTTTACGAGTTGACAACCCAATGGTTCATACGATAGCATCCAAATAGTTTATACTTAGTAAAACGGTTTATAAAATAATGGCAAAAGAGTTTATGAATGACGACAAAATAGGTTAAAAGATAAAGACAAGTTAGTTTGTAAAGTGACTTTAAAAGTAGTTATGAGATGGCACTAGAACAGTTTATAAAACGTCGGTGAAACAATTTATGTTAATGAATTAGTTTATAAGATTCCCACAAAAATGGTTTATAAGATGTCAGGAAAACGGTTTATATAAAGTACTAGCGGAAGAGTTTATAAGTTAATAGCAAAATGGTTTAGAAGGCGCTAGTGGAACGTCTTATATTATTGATAGCAAAATAGTTTATAGGGTAAAGATGTAACAGTTTATAAGATGGTAACAAAATGCTTTTATAGAATGATAGTAAAATGGTTAATACGCTGTCAGCAAAATGGTTCGCAGACTGATGGTAAAGTAGTTTACAAAATGTCTATAAAATAGTTTATGAGGTGACGCTAGAATGGTTTATAAATGATAGTGAAATGGTTTATAAGGTGTTGAAATTAACAAAAGCTATCAGCAAAATGGTTTGTAAGCTGGTGGGAAAATAGCTTATAACACGACCGCAGCTATGTTTATAAGGCGACACTAAAGTAGTTCACAGGATAACATCCAATTAGTTTATACTAGTAAAACTGCTTATAAAATAATAGTGAAACGGGTTGTAAGACGGTAATAGATTTGGAAAGTACCTTACATAAATTTTTAGAGAGTTGAAGTGTAACTGACGAAATCATCACGACAAAAAAAATGAACAGAGGGTTTAAAGACATCCACGCAATACATGAAATTCATAAAGAAGTACTAATGCAAAACTCTTGGGAATTACGGTCCAAGTCTACTTAGGTTTCAATAGACAAGGTAGGAAAATCTCTCCTTAAGTATCAGCATGATCTTTGACGGTGTTAGAGTTCTCGTGAGTTTTTACCTCTGATATGTGTAAAAACACATATCCATTTTATATCAAAAATAACCCATAAAAGACAAAATTGTGCTTAAAATGCTTTTATATTGCTTGTTTTGTCTTTGTGATTCTGTAGGTACGGATATAGCAAAAATCACAAGAAAACGGTCAAAACCGGACAAACATGGACACGAGAAGGAAAAGAGTGTACAAAAGCCGGGGATTTGATACCAAGAAAGGTCAAAAGTCAACTCCAGTCAACCATTAGTCAACAAAGTCAACTCACAAAAGACAAAAACCCAAAACTTACCAAAATAACCCTTATTGTTGAGCCTAAATTTCACAAAAGTCCCTAAAGCTATAACGGTCGTTATCTCTTTATACTATAAAGGATAACCCTTGTTATCCTTATAATAACCCAAATCCAAATCCTGTTACCCTTTACCCAAGCCCAAAATCAACACCCATGGCCCAAATCCTTTTTGTATAAGCCCCGGGTCAAAGAAGAGTCAAACTTCCCTTTTTTATAAAAAGTAAAACGCGGGAAAGATGGTTTTTATTGTTCATCATCTTCAACGTTTAACCGTGAGTTAAATTCAAGGGGCAAATTAAAATTGGTGATGTGGAAGCATAATTCAAGTACCAAGCAGTGATATGGCAAAGCAAAACGTCATCCAAGGCTCTCATTGGCTAAATCCCACAAGGAATGACACGCGTGTCATGAAAGAAACACACGGGGAAATGGATTTTTACACTAAAGTTAGTGTAAAAGAAGTACAATGAGCCTGACACACGGAATGCCACGTTGGCAATCCGTGTGCTCACTCATTTAATCCAACGACTCAAAACAAGGATCCAATGATGAGAGAAGACTCAAGGGCCAAGATCAAGAGATAGAGGAGCGGGCTAGACTCCTAGAAGCTTCATCTTCGGGCTATAAATAGCCCCTCACATTCACACACACACTATCTAGTTTTTAGCTTTTAAAAATTTAGCTTAATTGTATTTTTAGCTTTTAAAACTTTAGCTTAAGTAATGTAACTTTTTCAGCTTATTGTAACTTCCATTTCTAAAAAGTTGTAACCAGTTTTCTATTAGTGAAATCAAGTTTTCCATTATATAATCAGTCATAAGCTCTTATTAAGCTCAAATGTTTGATTACTGTTACAAAAGCTCTAATAAGCTCCACACAAGCTCTTTGAGTCTCTAAGCTCAAATTGAGCTCAAGTTAATTATCTAATATACTTAAACCTTTAAAATCAGTTTATTACCTTTGCTATTATGGATTTGAGCTCTTGGATGATAAGCTTACAATGGAAGAGCTTATGGGACCTTTACTAGCTTATCATTGATAAGCTAGAGCTTGTAGACAGCTCTTTGAGCATTAATTAGCCTTTGTTTAGCTAAGGCATCTGTAAGTTCCTTATTTCCCTTCCTGTCTTAATTTTCTAGCTTAATAGTTGCTTATTTTCTGCTTATCTCTTGTTTATTAGTGCTTAACTTTGTCTATTTGAGCTTATTAAACATGTTTGATCATCTGTTTTTGAGTTTATTAGTATAGATCTTAGTTTTCTTAATTTTGTCTTGAAAATCATAAAAAACCAAAAATATTAGAATAGCTTGTAGTTTATAGATTTGGTCTTATTTGCTTATTGAAATCTGTTCATTAGGTTGTTATTAAGTTCATTAATATCTGGTATCTAGGTTTTATTCATTAAATCTCAATTTCACAAGTTTAAATGGATTTTGTCATGTTTAAAGGAGTGTTTGGCACAACAGTACTAACTACAAGTTAGTACTGCTTGTGGCCTTTTTGGTCTTTAAAATTTGCTTTTAATCTCTCATATAAGTCTGTTTTAGGTAGTTTTATAAGCTAGGTTAGAAGTTATTTAGGTTTTAATAGGTTAGTCTAGTATATGTTCAAGTCTGTTAGGTTTAGCTTGCATTATAAGCTCAAGTCATTTCTATTATTTACATTAGGTGTTATTAGCTTTAGTTTTGAGATTTATGAGGGTTAAAGTCAGTTCATTAAGTCTGCATATTAAGTGTCAAAGTTTTTGGTCATATGCTTGCAAACTGCACCAGGGTAAACAAAAGGGAAAAATAGCTTTTTCATGTTCAAAAATCAGATGGTAAATCTTGTTGTTAGGATTGGATTTTGAGTTTACAAATAGGTCTAGGGTAATAGTTAATAAGTTTGAATTTGCTTTTTGAAGTTAAGCTAATTTGATTATCTGTTTTTAGCTCTAAAAATAGCTTTTTGTCTTTTCAAAATCTAACAAAACTCAGATCCTACTGAGTAATTCAGCTGATTTCAAAAGCCTTTCTCTTAGAGCTATTGTTTTCCAAACTTAGTTTAAAAAGCATTTTTAAGTAGTATTTTGGTCATAGTTTAAGTAGGTATAAGCTAGGTAGTCTTAAGTGTTATCTAGCTTAAAGATAATTAAGCTTAAAACAGCCCTTAAGGCCTGTTTGGATTTCAGTCTAGGTAAAAGCTTATTTGTGAT
Source organism: Tanacetum coccineum (assembly GCA_026074375.1). Classification (NCBI taxonomy): domain Eukaryota; kingdom Viridiplantae; phylum Streptophyta; class Magnoliopsida; order Asterales; family Asteraceae; genus Tanacetum; species Tanacetum coccineum. Next base: position 76,572 of record BQNB010011069.1, read on the forward strand.
ATTCAGCTTATGGCTTGGTCTTTTGAGCTTATTTCTTCCATTTCCAGCTTATTAGGGTAATTAGGATAGATATTGCTTATTTAGCCCTAGTATAGCTTATTTCTAGCTTTTAAAGTTCTTAGATTTTTCAAAATGACCAAAAAAAATTAGTTTTAGTTGTTTTTCTGCCTTTATAAGCCATATCAGCTTATTTCTTGGTGTTCATTAAAAGTTTCGCTTTTATTATAATGTGCTTATTTTTACTTTTATAAAACTTTTGATTTTATAAGTTTTCTAAAAAAAGGGGAAGATGGACAATCGTAGGGTGAGCAAGGATCGAACACCACGACCTCAACACTCCTCAACCCTTATAAACTAACAACACACCAAAAACTTAATCCATCGTGCCCTAGGGTCTTTTTCATTCTAAGATTACAAAATCTAATACTTGTATACATTTTCCCTTTTTAAGCTAATAAGCTGTTATAGCTTTTTACACAGCTTATTCGATAAGCTGTGTAACTAGGCTTATTTTTCCTAGGTCCGTATTAGTTCAAGCTATTTTCCATAATTTTTTCAGAATTTTTATAATTAGTTTAGTATTTTTAAACATTTATTTTTGTTAAAAACTTTAAGAAACCATAAAAAATTGAAAAATAATCAAAAAAATATATATCTTTTTAGATAATTTTCTTTTATCGTAAAGTTTCTAGGAAAATTAGTTTTGCTTTCGTAGGGTTTAATTTGCAAAATTTCATTTTTTAAAGAACGGGATTCGTTCCCGTTTATATTTTTCATGTTTTTAAGCTCATTTCAACTCCGTTTTTGTTCTAGTTTTCTTTAAATTTACTTTTTAGTCAATTAAAGTCTATTTAAAAAGAAAAATTCATTTTAGGTTTAAATTATTTAGGGTTTTTAACTGCCGTTTAGGGTTCCGTTTTGCGTTTTTAGTTAAAGTTTAATTTCCCGTTATTTGTTTTCGTGATTAATTGTTATCAATTGCTTATTTTAATTCATAGAAATAGATAATCAAATCAATCTTTGTTACCAATTCAAATCATTGTCCGAACAACAAACGTGGTCTCAATTTCACAAATCGTTGGGGAATAACGACCCGGGAATCATACTTCCCGGTTAATATACGTATAATATATATATATATATATATATATATATATATATATATATATATATATATATATATATATATATATATATATATTAAGAAGATTTGCCTTTCTACCTTTGTCTCAGGGTAGTTTGGTACATTTTCCTTTCATATGGATATTTTATTATTACGTGTGTTGATTTACTAGCAATCAATTTTTGGCGCCGCTGCCGGGGATTTGTGATTAAGATTCTTTCGTTTGAAGTTTGTCGATCGTGATTTGGAGAACCTTTCGTCTTTGAAAGTTACGCTTTTAAGAAAATCAAAAATATAAAAAAAATTAAAAAAATAAAAAGTAAAAAATATTTTTCTTTTCTTTTTAGTATAAGTAGAAGATTAAAAACAAAAATACAAAAATATTTGCTCTTTCAATTTTTCTAGTTAATTTGTGAATTTAAAAAGTTACAAAGTTGGTAAAAGAACACCAACAAATAATACCTTCAATTGAGGTATTATCCATAATAAGTTCCCAACTCGAATTAAAGATTTAAAAACTTACCATTTGTGTCACTTACGAGATACGGCTCACCTTAAAAAGTAAAATTTTTAAGAGCTACCGTGAAGTAAGTTTGATTATTTGGTTCAAGTTGTCTTTCTCGTTGTCCGTTAAAATTAGATTGGTGATAAACTTGATAAACCTAATAAATATATTTTTTTTTTTCTATTTCTTTAAATAGATGCATGCGCACTAGACTTTCTATTATCCTAATAATTTCAAACGTCACAATTCCTAAGACGTCGGAGAAGACAAGTTTATAAATAGTCGAACCGAGATTCGATTATTCGTTACACCAAATGCAGAACGTTACCTTGAAGAGTACTACGTGCCCCACGGAAGGGTACGGAGAAGCTATTGTTTTACCAGAAATCAATGCGGATCACTTTGAGATTAAGACGAATTTGCTTCGTTGGTTTCAAGCTAACCCGTTTAACGGTCGTAAGAATGAGAATCCTCATGCTCATATTAATAGTTTCAAAAGGTATACTTCGACTTTACGATTTAGGAATGTGGACTAAACGAGTGATAGTTATGATGTTTGCCTATATCGCTGAGGGTGCCGCTAAAACTTTAGTTCGAGTAAGAAACCACCAAAACTCATCTTGACTTTGGAGGATCTCGTTACCAAATTTGTGTAATAAATTTTTCCCGCCTTCTGCAAAACCCTCACTTAAAGAAATTGAAATTTCTCGTTTTACAACAAAATCAAGGAAAACTTTTAGAGAAGGTGGGAAATATGTAAGGAGTTGCTTAGAGCTTGTCCCCATATGGATTTTGGAGTTAATCAAGGTTGATACCTTTTATATCGTTTAAACACGAGATTGAAACAAGACTCATAAAAGCGCGGCGGGTGGAAATCTTTTTTGAGCAAAACAAATAGAGAAGCTTTATAATAATTGGAGAATAATCAAAAGTTCGTTATTCACGTTTAATAGATCAAATTCTTTCTAGTGAATGCTACTTCTAGTAAAACGGATGAGAGAATCGATAAGCTTGCAGATCAAAGTTTGACCTTAGTCAAGATTGTTTCTAAAAAAGTTGTCACTCCCGCTCTGGTTAAAGCGGTTGAGGAATCTTGCGTTACTTGTGGAGGTGCCCATTCTTGGTATAATTGTCCGGCTACCGATAACAATCAGGTTAGTGTTTGTGCGACTACGAGTACTTACAATCAAGTTAACCTACCAAAACTTTGTTAGTAATCAATTGGCTCCAATCAGGTTTTTGCTCCGCGTTGCAAAAAATGTGTCAATTAGGTTAATCAGAATTTCATGTTCAAGGAATAATTTTAATCGGGGAAATAATTTTCTCGGAAATCAAGGTTTTCAAGCTCAAAACGTAACCATGCCTCTAAATTTTCAAACCAAGGATTTCATAACCAAGCTTTTCTAAGTGCCTATAATCAAGTTCAACAAGAGATTTTCAAATGATTTTTCAAATTCAGAGGAATAATGATCAGATGTTAAGGAACATGCAAAATCAATTCAACTCGTTTGAAAGGAGGACCTTAAGAATTGAAATTCAAAACACGATAAATTTACTCAACAACCGGCATGACGAATCAACATACACATTTTCAAAAGAATTTGCAAACATGATTTGTAGATTGTTTCAACACCAAGCCTTCACTTTGGGTAATCTTCGAGTTAACACAAGCCCAAACCCGAAGGGTGAGATGAAAGCTATCACTACTCAAAGTGGTGTTGCTTACGACGGGACTTCGATTTCTACTAATCTTTTTTTTTCTCCTAAAAAGGTTGTGGAACAGAAGCGAGAAAGCAACAGATAAAAAGAGCAAACAATTTCCAAAGGAAGTACCACTCAATATCCTACCTCCGGTTATCACCATTTCTATTCGGAACCCGATGTTCTGAAGACTTTCGCCTAAAAACCTCTCCCATTCTAGAATCCGATATTCCGAAGGTCTTTTACCTAGCCAAATAGTCCATATCCTTCATGACGTCGCATGATCAAAAAGTCCCGTGACAAAAGCTTCGAATCAAATGGAGAAGATCTTTCCAAATCTTTGCTAGATTTGCGCTTCGGACATTAGTTTAGCGGGATATATTTCCATTACCACTATTTGTTTTATTTATTTTGTTTTTTTGGTTGTTATCTTGTGTATTTTTTTTTGTTTTGACGCTAATTTTTGTTTTTTTTCTAAACATGTTTTTGTTTTTTTTGGGGGTTTTATTTTTTTATCACTGATTTTACGTTTGATGCCAAGATTTGCTCCCTACGATTTAAGTGTTTGCTCATGTATATAGGAAAAAAGTTGCTTGGTTAGCTAAGATACCGGTTTGAACGAGAATTGCTCCCCCGGCGATGCTCCTAAAAAAGCTTCCCGAGAAGCTTGGAGATCCGGCAAGTTTTTATTCCATGTAATTTCCCGGGATTGGATGTTGCCAGCTTGGCCGTATTTGCGCAAGCATTAAATATTATGCCTCTTTCTATTTGGGAAAAAAAGCTTTCTATACGGAACGTTACGCCAACTAGGATGACTTTTAGAGTTAGCAGACCGATCAATTACTTATCCTAAAGGACTCGCCGAATACGTTTTTGTCAAAGTTGGGAATTTCATTTTCCTACAGAACTTGTGTTGTCAATTTTATGAGTCGACCTCGGTACCTCTCATTCTTGGGGAGATCCTTTTTGAGGACGTCTCCGGTCGTGCTTTAATTGATGTTTATGGAGATGAAATAACCCTTTGGGTTTGAATCGATGCCATCACTTTTAATCTCGATCAAACCCAGGAGATATCATCTTACAAAATGACAAATCGGGAAACCGAATTAACATCATTGATGCAGTTTGTGAGGAGTATGCTCCAGAATTGCTAGGATTTTCTAATTCTTCGGTTGGCAATCCCACCTAGACGTCTGAGCCGTTTACTTCTGAATTTATTTTGGAAGAAATTGAAGCTTATCTTAAGGATGATTCGATTTCACCAGAAATTGATTATGCCGATTGCGATCCGGAGGAAGATATTTGTTTAATTGAAAAATTGTTAAATAATGACCCGTTTCAACTTCCTCCGATGGACCTTAAACAAAGTGAAGTGACCGAGGCAAAATCTTCAATTGAAGAGCCTCCGGAATTAGAGTTAAAAGATTTACCGTCTCACTTAGAATATGCTTTCTTGGAAGAAAACGACAAGTTACCAGTAATTATTGCAAAAGGTTTAAAAAATGATGAAAAAGATGCTCTCTTAAAGGTGCTCAAATCTCATAAATGGGCCATTGCTTGGAAAATCACCGACATCAAGGGTATCGACCCTCGTTTTTGTACACACAAAATCTTGATGGAGGATGATTACAAACCTACAGTTCAAAGTCAGAGACGGGTTAACCCAAAAATTCACGAGGTAATAAAAAAGGAGGTCCTAAAACTTCTTGATGCCGGAATGATTTACCCGATCTCTGAATTTTTGTACTTTGACGTAGCACCCCATTGTTACCTTTCCGCTGCGACCTGATTTTGGGGGTGTTATAAGAATGAATTAATTCTGACACGTTTAGTTACCGGGTGGAGAGTTTGCATAGATTATAAGAAGTTAAATGAAGCGACTCGAAAAGATCATTTTCCATTACCGTTTATGGATCAAATGATAGAAAGATTAGCCGGGAATGAGTTTTATTGTTTTCTAGATGGATTTTCAGGGGATTTCCAAATACCAATAGATCCCCAAGACCAGGAGAAAACTACTTTCACATGCCCGTATGGAACTTTCGCGTACCGTCGCATGCCATTTGGCTTGTGTAATGCTCCCAGTACTTTTCAACGGTGTATGATGACCATATTCCATGATATGATCGAAAAGACTATGGAAGTGTTTATGGATGATTTCTCGGTTTTTGGGGATAGTTTTGATTCGTGCCTCTCCAATTTAGTAAAGATGCTAAAACGGTGTGAAGACACACATTTAGTTCTTAATTGGAAGAAGTGCCACTTTATGTGTAGAGAAGGAATTGTGTTAGGGCATAAAATTTCAAAGTCAGGAATTGAGGTCGATCGAGCTAAAGTCGATGTTATCGCTAAGCTCCCAACCTACTTTTCGAACTCATGTGTGATGCAAGTGATTTCGTGATTGGTTCGGTTTTAGGACAACGAAAGATGAAGCACTTTCAG
>BQNB010011070.1:6170-79498 GCA_026074375.1 Tanacetum coccineum
CATTTTGAAACGACAATCATCTTTGTTTCGGGATCTTCATCATAACCAAGTGTCTTAATGAATTCAAGAATTTGAAATTCTGAGGGTGGTTTGGTATAATTGTTGTTGGCATCGGGATGAGGCATCTGCAATACAGTTCTGAGTAGTCCAAGTATGAGAGTGAAAGTATGAGTGTCTAGTTCAAAAGTGAATGTATGGTTATTTTTGTTGTGATTGATGGTTGTCTAAAACTGGTGTAGGTAGATGATCGGTACGGTTGTAGTTAAGGAAACCGACTTGTATAGCTTGTGGTGTCTTAGAATTTCAACAACAAATCTCAGCATTATATCGGTGATCTGTGAATCTAAAGCGACACGCTTGTTGTTCTTCTTGATGACAAGTGTGTTAGCACTTGGAACTAGCTGTTCTTCAGAGACAATTTTAGCTTGAGAATTTATTCTCGACATGTTGAATTCTAAGAATAAGATTCAAACTTTTATTAGTTTCACATGAATACAAACTTAAAAACATTTATTTTATTTTCTGTTTTTATTCACTCTATCTGTTTTGTATGGATGGGCATTTCTTTTTGTCCATACTTATGTCATTTTCTTTCTCTTGCTTTTGCTGACACAAGACGTATGCTCTTTTCTTTTCACATATGATTTTTTTTTCTCGTTCTGTTTTTAGTTATCCTCACTTAAAATTAAGTTCTAGGATACTATTTCTATGAGATAAAAGATGGAAGAATGAACGAGAATTTTCAATTTTCTCATGCTTTAAAAGTGTTCATCTTAACCAATCTTTAGAGAAATAGCATTATTTGTATGGAAGAAAACTTTTCAGAAAACGATTATTTCGCATGAGAATGAGTTTTCCTTATAGTAAAATGACCTTGAGTTCCGAAGATACACTGATTTGCTAAAGGGATACATTATCAGCTTTTAGGTGACAACTAGCCCTAACAGCCATCTTGATTTATCAGTAACTCTTAGTTAAATTATTTCAAGGTAGACTCAAAAGAGCTTGTTTGTCTATGTAAATTCATTTTGCAATGGCATTGTGTTATTTTGAAAATCAATAGATAACGACGTGTAAAAATCTGTAGTAATAAAGTTTAGAAAATCTGGACACATCATTACTATTATTTTTGGAAAATATCTCGTACAAGATTAAGTGCCTCGGGAAAACCACACGTAGTACAAGTACTAGTATAGTAATCCACTTCACTAGTGGGGTTAATCCGAAGATCGACATGAGTATTATAAAGAATACCCTAGTGCACTGTGGTGAAATTTATGAGAGATATATCCAATATAACACATTTAATAAGAAAGATAGTTTATTTCGGTATATTCTTATATCTTATGATCACAGGTCACTACATCGTAGATTACTGGCACGTTTTTCGATATAAAAGTATTTGATTAAACTATTTTTGACATTTTCACAGATAACAGATAGAACAAGTATTCATACATGTGAACACATAATCAATTTCATATCAAAATAACTTAATAAGCACGATAAATGTCACAAAACCCATGATCCTCTTATTATAAAACACAAAGGGCAAAATTACTAAAATCCCAAAACTGTTCAATAACTAAAAAGGGGAAGAAAAGCACAAGGACCTTGTGTTACAAAGCCAAAGTTCAAACCGAGTTTTACTTAACCCATTTCAGTTATAAAATAGGCTGGAAATCCATACACTGTTCATAAAACGTGTCTTCCCCATTTCACCCTCCACTTACACCAAAGGGGTTTTTTAAATTAGAGGGTACAAAGGACAATTCGGTTGACAAGGACTGACATGGCAGAGAATTACATCACCAAACCCTCCCATTGGCCAATCCCCATCAAAGAGAGCCACGTCAACAATCAAAAAAGCACAAGTTTATGTGGGTTTTGTGCTAAATTCACTCACAAAACTAGCACAAACGTCACATCAAGGGAATGACACGCTGGCAATCCTCAGGTGTCCACATTTTGATCAAACGGCCACAAAAGGATCTCAAATGATTGATTAAATGAATGGCAGAGATTGAAGGTTTCGAGAGCAAGGCAAGGCATCCTAGAAGCTTCTTTCAAAGCTATAAATAGGCCTCGTTCTCACACATATTAGGGGTCGCTCTTTTTCATATCTAGTTTTTAGTAATTTAGTCTAGTTTAAATTCGTATTTCCCTTAAATGTAATTTTCCTTTTTCAAGTATTGTAATCAGCTTCTTTAATTAATGAAATTCAGTTTTTAGTGTTTTAAATCTCATTTTCTAAGCTCTCATTTTAAGTCATAAGCTCTCTTAATAAGCTAAAATTGTCTCAATAAGCTACTCATAAGCTCTTTCAGTCTATAAGCTGAAATAGAGCTGTAGAAATTTAGTATTAACTTATCTAAACCTTAACTCAGTTTAAACCTTATTATGGATCTTACTAAAATTGAGCTTTGAAGGGGATCTTGACCATGGAAGATATCCCATGACTTTACTCTAGCTTATCTAAATAAGCTAGAGAGCTTGTAGCTCCTTTAATTGGTCCTCGTGTTCAGCTAGAGGATTTGTAAGTTTCTCTTCATTTTCCTTAAAATCTAGTTTTTAATTAATGATATTAATTGGCTTGCTAAGTTTTAGATCTGTTTAATTTCTTAACTCTCCTCTTTTGCTTGTTAGTGTTAAATATCTCTTCTAGTGCTATTTAGTTATGTGTTTTCCTCTATTTTTGCTTAAATAGTTATAGATCATTAGTTACTAATTTCTGTCATAAAAATTCATAATATCCAAAAATATTAGTTTTATAGTTTTAGATCTAGGGATTAAGGCTTAATCATATTTTAAAAGTCATGATTGTTAAGTTTGTTCTAAGCTAGTTTTTATCTGGTATTTAGTGACTGTTCACTAGATTTCTCTTAAATAGTTATTTTCGAATCTGTCATAATGGTTAAGTAGTGTTTGGTTTAGTGCACTCTTGATTTACACTAGCAGTACTAACCTAAATTAGTACTGCTGAACCTTTGCACTACCAGTACTAACTTCCAAGTTAGTACTGCTTTCACAAGTTAGTACTGAGTTATCTAGATTTTAGCTAATACAGTAGTATTTTAAAAGTTTAGATATAACTTTTCAAGAAATTTATTTTTAGTTTTCATTATTATTCTTATTTCATTGCTTATTTTGTCCTTAAAAGTCAAATTGCATCAGCAGTTCTTTCACTTGAAAGTACTGCTGAACTTTTACACTACCAGTACTAACCTCAGTTAGTACTGCTGTGTTCTTAGCTTAATTTAGAACAGTAATTCTAGGATTTAGTTTATAAAACTTTGTGGAACTTAGGTTTTTATATAGCTTAATATAGTTTAAGTCTTTAATTTCATTTTCTAGCTTATTGTCTTAGCTTATTTTTGCTGTCAAAAAAGTTAAAAAGCCAAAAACAGTACTTAGAGTCTTTAGGATTTAAATTTGTTAAATTAGCTTATAAGTCTAGATTTTCTAGCTTAATGAGATAGATTATAAGTCGTTTTATAAGTCCTTTAAGTTTCAGAATCTAGTTTAGCTTATTTAAGTTTTTAGCTCAATTGGATTTTGAGTTACTTTGCTTATTTCCTGAGTTTGCTTATTTTATGATCGATTTCAGTAGTATAAAAGTAGCTTAAGCTTTAATTTCTTTTCATTTATAGATTAAGCATATCATAAGCTCTTTAGAACTTCTTTCCTTTTTCATTTTGAACTAGTTTTGAGTTTTTTATAGCTTATTTTCTAAAACCAAGGGTTAAACCCTCCTTTCTGTAACAGCTTATTAATAAGCTCTTTTTAGAGCTTATCTTTGAGTTTCAGATTATAGTGCTTTTGTTAAAGTTGTTCCCCCTGTCTTCCTTTACAACTTTGCTTCTTTGAGTTTTTCATTTTAAGCATTTTTCAAATTTCAACTTATTTCGGGACTTAGCTTGTTATCGGGGTAGATTCTAAGGGTAGAAAGTGTAACTTTTCGATTTTAGTTGTTTGCCAGTTAGTTCCCCCCGTCAGAAAGTGTTTTCCCCATTAGTCCTTTTCCTTTTTGCATCATTAGTCCATTAGTTAAGTTTTAATTAGTTTATTAAGTTTTAATTAAAAACTAGGGGTAAGTTTTAATTAGTTTAATTAAATTTTTATAAAAAAATATAAATTAGGGCTTTTGTTTTTAATCTTCGGCAATTTTTCTTTATCTAGTAAAAATTTTAGTTTACATTTTTAGGATTTAAAATTTGTTTATTTGCTTAATTGTCATTATTTGTTGCTTCTTAATTTCGTAGCAATAGCTTATCCAAAATATCTTTGTTCCATTCAAATCAGGATCCGAACGTAAAACGTGGTTTCAATTTCACTATTCATTGGGGAAACGACCCGGGTGATCATACTTACCCGGTTAAACATACGTATATTATATATATTATATTATTTTTGTAAGTCTTAACTTTTTACCTTGGTTAAAGGTTAATAGTTGGAATTTACCTAAGTAGTATTATTATTATATATTTTATAGGTACGTAAAACTGTAATCAATAGGTTTCAGAATGAGGTACATCTGAGAGAACATTAGAACCATAGCTGGAAAGATTAGTCATGAGAACCGCTTTTGCATTCTAGACATCATCACAGTCATAATCATAAGCATCAATATCCTCAGTCTAGAAAGCAACAGTGTTTGGAATGGTTGTCTGAATAGCTTGACCGTCTGGAATACTTGGATCTGCAAGAAATGCTAGTTGTTCTTCATCTAAAATTTGTCCAGTTTCCTATGCTTCAGCCAACATTTCTATAACAACCCACAAATTTCACCAATGTAATATCTCTCTGTTATATAATATATCACTTTTTCACAGGGAAATTTTTTGCTTTATTACATTTCCTGCATTACCAATATCTCAATATGCAACATTTCTTGCATAACTAAAGTTAACGAGCTCACACAATCTACCTATGGCAATCATATCTACATATATGTCAAGCAAACATCATAACATATCAAGGCAATATCTTAATATCATTATTACAAAGTACATTACTCATATAATGTACCATTCGCAACGTTATATCAAGACAGGCTTTAAACAGTTATCGTCTATGCCTAAACCTTAATTCCATGTAAAGTTAACATCTAAAGTGAATGTACAAGCTACTAAAGCACAAGTACAAGTAATATAACATCTTATTTGAATATACTTTCCCTCCAGAATAAGGTACAAGTCCTTTAAAGCATAAGTACAAGTCATTAATGCACGACATCCAAAATAGCCGTTTTACCTCCGTTTTCCTAAGAATCTTGTACAATCCATCAAGTACAAGTTACAAGCAAGTAATACACTTCATTTACATTCCATAATCATCCTCATTTCATAAGATTTCATGAAATTACAAGAAATCTAAGACTCGACGGAGTAAGGAACAAACTCGCCTTTCACCATGAGAGTCACTCTCAAAATGTTATTCCGGTGAGTACAAGTCGCGCGCGAGTTGGGTTGTGAAAGGTGAGTTACTCACCACAAGTGAGTGTGTAATATTCGACCCTTTTTTTAACCGTTACAATTAAAAAAAAAACTTTTTTTTAAAAACCCCACTTTTTTACCTATAAATACCCACTACTTCATCCATTTTTATACACAACTATTTATTCAAACATTTCCACACTTCTCACATTCTACATTTAATCAAAATGAATTCGTATACGTTTATGTAAAATGATACATTAATTTATGATAACACACGTTAATTCATTCCACAACCACGCTAACTATAACCTCTACCCCCTTAAACTCTTCCATCATTCATAACAATCATTAATCATTTCACCACCAAAATTTGTTCAGCTACAGTTATCCATAACACTTTTTTCATAAACCCTAATTGCAACATGGCAAATAAGAACCCTAACTTTATTATCTTCTTTTTTTTTCCTTATTTCCTTTTTGCTTATTTTTTAGCTTCTCTGCTAATGTGTGTCCATTATATGTTTTTTTAAGCTTAACTGCTCATATGTGTTGTTGTATGTTGCTTATCTGCTCATGTTCCTTATGTAATGGTAGTAGATGTTAATCTACTATAAAACAATATGCTTGTAACTGAATTTATTATGTTAGAATGGTTTGTATTTGGTTAATGAAGTAATGATGTTATATTATATATTGTGTTATCTGCTTATTTTGATTGACAAATATGTGTTTTGGTTAGGATATTATCTGTTATACTTAATTTTCTTTTGCAGAAATAATTGACATGAGCTTAAAACCAGCTCAGATGGACAGGAGATGGGCGCAAAAAAAGAAAATGCTCAGTATTTTATGGGCCATCAAACAAGGCGATTGCTAGATTGCTTATGGATGTGATACCAATTGAGGAATATCTAGAATGGAACTAACTTTCCAAGCACAGAAATGAAAGCACAAACATGGTAAACCACAGAAGGGAACACAGACAAGGATTGCATTAATGACTCTAACTCTGCAATGTCTAAAGATAAATATGTACCAGTTTGCAAGAAACACAATCCAAACATGTATAGCCCTGTACCAGTCACAAGATGTGTGCTGGGACTAGCAAGTGTTACTACATGGGATGAAATTGAAAAGAAAATGGGAGCCAAGAAATCAAAAACTTGTATAGATAAGGTAAAGGGGAAAAGAAATGTGTCATGTGGAAGCTGATCATGTTATAACATGTTTTAGATGTTAGCTTTTGTTTGTGTTTTGTTTAGCAATCAAACTTTATGGTGACTTATGTAATGGTTAAAATCAGGTACTTTTTAAAACCTTATGAAATTTGATGTATTAGTCTGTTTGGTCTTAGATGTTATTGTCTGGTTTGTATGTTATTGCAGCTTGCACATTGCATAAGCAGAGGGAGAAAAAGCCACAGTTTAATAAGCAGTTTCTATAAGCCTCTTTAAGATACTAGCAAAAAAACAATGATGCATAAAATTCTATAATACAACAGGAATGCATACATTAACGAATGGTTACTCTAGCAAGATGGTTAAAAACGCTTGACTTCCATAAGGAGGTCGTCGGTTCTATTCATGCTGGAGTGTAAATCCTTTTTTATAAGCTTTTTTATAAGCTACTAGCCAAAAACATGAAGCTAAACTTCTATATTAACGGAATGCATTACTTAACGAATAGGTTGTCATGGCCAAGCATGGTAACATACTTGACCTTCATGTATGGGAGGTCGCGGGTTTCGATTCTTGCTGGGGTGTAACATCCTTTTTTATTTTCTTGGTATGAATATATTAGTTTTTTGGGTATTTAGTCACATACAACTAAGCATAAAGTGACCAAAAGTGTTAATAAGTTGACCATTTGTGTGTAAGTGATGAAGTCTCTATTTTTGTTGTGTCTATTGATCTGCAAATGGCCACTGAAATTGTATTTTGTGTGCTTTTGTAATATTTAGCAATCTAAAGCATGTGTGTTTTGGTATTTAGTCACATACTTCTTAGCTTTAATGTGACCTAGTATTTATTAGGTGTGAACATTTGGTGTTTAATTGAAGAATGTGTATTTTGTGTGACTACTTGATCATCCATATGGCAATGAACTTTGAAGTGTGTGTAGTCCTATTTGTAATATTAGCCACACAAAGCGATTGTTTGGATTTGGGGTTTAGTCCAATACACTAAGCATAAAGTGACCAAATGTGTTAATAAGTAGACCATATGCTGTTTTAAAGTGAAGAATGTGTATTTTGTGTGACTAACGGGTTATCCAATGGCCACAGAATTTTATGTTTGTGTGGCCATTTGTAATATTTAGTCAACAAAGGCATGTTTTTTTTTAGTGTTTAGTCTACCTTCAATTAATCATAAAGTGGCCAAAATGTTAATAAAGTGGACATATGGTGTTATATGAAGAAATATGTATTTTGTGTGACTATTGATCATCCAATGGTTACATGATTTTATGTTAGTGTGGCCTTTTGTAATATTTGTCACACAAGCATGTTTGTTTTGGGTATTTTGTGCACATTAATTAGCATAAGTAGCCAAAAGTGTTAATAAGTGTGACCATTGGTGTTTAAAATGATGAATGTGTATTTTGTGTGGACTATTGATCATCAATGGCCACGTGAATTGATGTATGTGGACCTTCTTGTAATATTTACACACAAAGCATGTTTGTTTTGGGTATTAGTCACATAAAACTAAGCTAAAGTGACTAAAAGTTGTTAATAAGGTGTGATCTATGTGTTTAAATTGAAGAAAAAATAAAAAAAAAAATTGTTGTTTTTATATGACTTTTGATCATCAAATGGCTACATGAATATTATGTTGTGTGCAAAATCGTTTAGTGTGACAATATTATGCTTTTAGTCATCAGTGGTTAGAAGTAAATGTGACTAAAACACATTAGCTTTTGGCAAGAATAACACAAACTAAACTTTAGACCACAATTAAGTTACGTGACAATATGTAACGGAATTTTGCTACACCTAAAATATGTGTGACAAAACGTTTAGTGTGACCATATTTGGCATTTATCAAATTGTCCATGTGTGTGACAAATATTTGTCATAATCTTATATGTATATCGTGACCATGCTTCATGCTGACTTGTATTGGTCACCGTTCGAAATTCATAGGTGACCAAAATATTAACAGTTACTTTAGCACATGTTGTTCGATTGTGGGCAATAAGTTCTAATGGTCCCACGATAAAAATGGTTCATGTGTGGACTAATTAGTAAATGGTGTTCTTTTTTGGTACCTTTGGTCACATTATAATATTTATGAATGTGTGGTCGTTCCCTTTGGCCATGTGTGACAAAATCCACTTTTTATTCTAGTGATAAAAGAGGTATTAAGGAGAGGTTGATCCACGAACATCGGACCGAAAGAAAACAGGTATTTAATACGCTTCGCGTTGACCCGTTCCTCCGCTTCTTTGTGAGTAATTTAGAGAGCTACCGTGCACCTTTGATTTATCGGTCCCAAAAATATTTTTCTTGTTTAAAATACATAAAAATTCAAAAATATTCTTCTTAATCTCAAATTGTTTAATTCTAATGTCGTCATTCGAACAATGTAGTTGTTTCAGCTGCGAAAATCCAGTTGATGATCAACCTTGTCGATATTGTACTTGCGAGCGGTGTGGATATTATAATAGAGGGGTACCTTGTTTAGGATGTAATTCGAAAGCTGGAAATTCATTCACTTATGAACCAACTTCGTATTCTTACAATGATTCTCCAAAAAAATTTGACTACCCTCCACAACCCTAGTACGAGACGTATTCTTGTGAGTTATGTGGGAATGATGCTTACTATGGTTATGATTGTCCACCTCAAGTTCTGTTTATCTCTAATCCGGACCCGTGTTACAATCAAGACGTTGATAATTTTCCACAAACTTCACCTAATTTTCAACAAAAATATCTTTGTTGTGAAAACTGCGGGGGTCCTCATGAGACTTTTCAGTGTCAACCATTGAACCAAAATTTCTATGAACCTAATCATTGCTATAATTCTAATTCTTTTGGTTTTGACCAATTCCAACCCCTGCAGTTTCCCATCATTCATCAACCTCCTCAAGCAACGAGTACGGAAATGTTGTGAGCTAGAGAAAACCTAATGAACGTTATACAAGCCTTTCTAAAGGAGTTTGGATCTATATACCTCTAATAAGAAAAGTGCATGGCTTTAGCGCTAGCTGAGGAGAGGTTTCTTAAAGTTAAGTAAGATTTGGAAGAAGGGAAAAATCACCCAGAGAATGTACAAGAATTGCTACTTAAACATCTTAATGATTTGCAAATTCTTAATTAAATGCAACTATAACAAGAAGAGCATGCAGCTAAAATTTGTACTCCATATTGGAAGCCTCCTATTTTTTATGATGACGATGATGACGATGACGAGGAAAGTTCTATTCCTTTGAAAGATATTATTTTTGAACTTCCTCTGTCAATTGCAATCACACCTGACTTTCCGATTACGGATTCTCTCATAATGGAGAATGAGCATCTTGACACTATACTAGAAACAGAATCGGACGAAGAAAATGAGTCTAGTGTTGAGGACCTTAACCTAACCCCAAGTGAGTCCAAGGATTTATCTGATATTGAAAGTGAGTGTGATGTGCCATTTGTGATGATTTTACGACTTTTTCTAATCCTCTCTTTGATTCTTACGACGATTCTACCTCTAGTGATGGAACGAGTTCACTTTCTAATAGGAGTTCCCGAAATTGAAATTTCACATTTATTCGAACCCTCTTTTTGATGAAGAAATCATTTCTACTAAGATAGATCAGCATCACTTTAATGCAGAATCTGATCTTATAGAATCTTTGCTTAATCGAGATACTTCGATAGTTTATTTATCCTAAGATTGATTCTCTTCTAGAGGAGTTCTCCGGTGAACTCGCTCCTATCGATTTGATTTCTACAGAAATTGATGAAGCCGACTTTGATCCAGATGAAGAAATTCGTCTTGTTGAGAAATTATTGTATGATAATTCATCTCCTCGACCTCCGGAAGAATTTAATTCTAAAAAATTGTGATGTGTAATAAATATCTTTCTCTTCTCCTATCCCCGTTGAGGATAGTGACTCTCTTATGGAGGAGATTGATATTTTTCTTGCTCTGGATGACTCGATACCACCGAGTATTGAGAATGATTACTATGACTCGAAAGGGTATATTCTTTTTCTTGAAGAATTGCTTAGCAATGATTCCCTTTCCCTTCTTGAAAATGAGTTATTTCATTTTGATCGTTATTATAATCCATCATCTCCTCGTCCTCCTGCGAAACCATTGGATGATGATGGAAGTCACTTTGATATTAAGCCCGATACAGGAATTATGACTGCTAAAGTGGTGAGATATTCTAAACATTATGTTTCAGATGCTGGTATTTTACCCACCTATCCTACCCGTTGTCCAGTAATTGACACTTTGCTTCCATTTTCATCTAAAAATGAGAACAAAGTTTTCAATTCTGGTATTCTTGCTTCTAATAAGGAGAAATCTCCCCATCTCTTATCTCATCGGGGCTTTAAAGCTTTCTAGATCATTTTTGATTTTTCTGAAAGCCCGATGATGATTTATGGAAGGGAGAGTCTATCTGGATGTTCAATTCTCATTTTCTATCCTCCTTTGGACCGCTCAAGTTATAGAATCGTGTCAGATTAGTGACTCATTAATAAACAAGCACTTCAGGGGTGGCAACCCATGCTTATCCTAATGTAATTATAATAGTAGTAATAAATAAGTGTGACGTGAGGAGGGTCGCCTCTTCCATTTTCCGTGTTTTCATGGTTTGTGTTGTATGTCCAGGATTTCCCCGGATTATGAAGACTCTCGTGCTCGTGGTTTTGTCCTTTGTTCACTCGAGCTTCAATCCTTAGCATGATTATGGGAATCTAATATCCTAAATCTTATCGACTAACATTTATCTTTGAGCATATTAATAAACGGCTTTAGATTTACGTAGAGACCTTTCTTAAAACATTGAGGACAATGTTCAGTTCTAGTATGGGGGGATCTATCGATTTGATTGTGCCTGCAGTCGTTGTTTACACGTAATCCCGTTTTTACCACTAAAATACCAAAAAAATGAAAAAATTTTAAAATTTTCAAAAATAAAATAAGTGTTTTGTCATAATGTTTGACTTTCCTACTGGGTAGAATAAGAATAAATTTTGACTCGATCGAGCGTGTTGAGCTCTTAGCTTTGTCCCTTAACCGTTATAAACTGGTCAAAGCTAGTTTGTTTGACTAAGCATTCGCGGATCTTTTTATTAAAGATTTTAAATTTGCGCGAATAACAGAGAATGATAGAGTTAATTATTGTGTAGATGCTAAACAATGATTACTTGAAATCTTAAGCGATTCATAGTGTAATTTAGTGGCTTTTCCCTTCCTAGCTTCTAAACGGACTATAATACGTGCTCTTTCGCAAATTAGACAAGTTAGTGGTTTTATCACTTAAAAGTCCTTTTTAAATTCAACATTTTTAAACTTTTAGTCTTAGTTAAAATTTATATTTAAATTTTCTCTATATATCGTGGGTAATAATAAGTGTAAAAAATAAAAATAAAAAAAATTAATAAAATTGAAATGAGTGTTTATAATAAAAATTGAGGGCTGATAAAAGTTTACTGCCTCTTGCTGGCTCACAACCGATGTGGCAGTCTTTAAAAGGAGGCCCATAGTAAGAAAAATAATCCGAGACTGATAAAACTTTGCTGCATCTTGTCGGCTCACAACTGATGTTGCAGCCTTCAAAAAGGTCGAGGATTTCTGAAGCCGAAATAAGATAACTAGATCATGGTCGGCTCGCATACCGATGTGACAGTTCGTTTAAAGGGTGGAAGTTATAAGTATAATTATATTAATGTTAAGTGTAATATATGTGATTTAATAAATATCGGGAAAATCTCTTTTTCTTAAATTTAATAGCTTTTGGCAATAAGATAAATTTCGTGTTAAGTTGTGGGTTTTTCTAAATGAATTATTTATTTAACGGGAAGCCTAAGAGTTTTTGAAACCGAAGGTCCGTGAGTTCGTACTATTCTATGGGGGTTTCAAAGCCTGTCACTAAGCCGTCTTGGCTGGGATGTGACGAGAAGTAAGTCGCTACATGGATTGTCTTGCTTGAAAATCATAATTCTTGGGTGGAACGTAAAGCATAGAAATATTGCAATTCTCTTAAAAAGGTTGATCCATGGTTGAAATTCGAAATAAGCACATTCACTAAGACCTTAACTAATTATTGGGAGTGAAAAGTTTCACAGGGTACAAATATGAGTAGGTTGGCATCTTAACTTTTATTTAACCGGTCGTTTTCATTTTTAAGATTAGGTTGGGGACAAGTGAAAAAATCGGGGGCGATGAAATTTATCCTTTGGGCATTTTAGGATGAAGTGCTGCTTGTTCTAGGACCTAAAGTTTGAAAATAACAAAACTCCAGACATTCTAGTCGGAAAAAGAAAAAGGAAAAAAATATAAAAAAATATGTGTGGTAATTAGTGTAGATATATAAAAAATGGTCAAAACGGGGCTTTTCAAAGCTATTGATTCTTTAATTCCCTTTGATAAACACTTAGCTACTTTTCAAGGTAATTAGTCGAGGGGAATTAAGACTCTTAATTTTCTAAAGTGTTTACTTATAGCATTGCGTGAGGACACGACAATAGTTTAGTATGGGGGATTTTGGTATGTGCTTAATTACACATATCTTTGACCTAATAAAACGAGCTTAAAAGACCAAAAACAACATAAATGCAAATATATGTTTGTCTATGCCTTTACGTATTACTATGCAGGTATCAGATATTCACTAAAGGACAAAAATCAAGACAAACCGAGCACAAAACAGGAAAGAGCGTGAGAAAAAGAAGTCGAAGGCAAATACATCGTTAGTGGGCCAATCCGTACCCATTTTATGGGCCGGGTCAGCCCATTAACATTGTATTTTTTTTACATAGCTAAAATTTACATATTACAAGACATATCAAATCCACATCCATAAACACATTTTCCATTCTCTGGCCCATTTTATTAATTCAAATACAAGTTTAAGAACTAGGCCCAGTCAACCCCCCCAAAAATAAACCAACACACAAAACAAAAAAAAAAAAAAAACAATCCACCCTTGTATACCACTCGGTCAAACAAACAATAACCCGCCTCAAGTTATTGTACATCTCTTTCACCATTTCCCTCTTTTCACCCTCTCCCGCCAAATCCCCAAACCCACTATTCACCTATCTCTTTAATATCCCAAATCCCTAGTTAATTATCCACCTCCAGAAGGATGAAAGCCACTTGGAAATCCTTTATTCTCTAATTGGACAGAGTTACAAGACAAAGAATCAAGGGCTATGATGCAAGGCTTGAAAAGAAAGAAAAATTCAAAGGCCAGGATGAAGAGTTCATTCCTCCTCACACAAGAAACACAACTAGCACACCTTGTGCCTTTATTTTTCCTTATAAATAGATTAGGTTTTCATTCATTAAAAAAGAAGGGGGGAGTAGAGTAGGTTTATGCTTAATTTACTACTTATTTTCCTTTAAAATTGTATTTTTATTTTAAGCTTTGTAACTTTTTAATATTAATGAAAATCTCAGTTTAATTCCATTTTAATCTTGTTTTTACTTTAAATGCATTTAAGCTTAATCTATGTTCTAAAGTCATTCTCATAAGCTAATAAGCTCATTTACTCCTGTCTAACAATTTTAGCTTTTTCAATTGTTATTTTTTTTTTTTTTTTTTTTTTTTTTTTCAAATGAGTTTTCCAGTCTCAAAATCACTAAAATGCTTGTTGTTGGATGATAAGCCAAAAAGGGATGGGCTTATTGGACTCTTACTAGCTTATGAAAATAAGCTAGAACTTGTTAACTAGCTCTTAAGAGCATTTTAGTCCTTGTTTAAGCAAAGGAGAAAGGTACACTTTCTCTTTTACTTTAGTTAGCTTATTATCTGCTTTGCTTATTACATTCATGCTTATTTTGCTTATTTTTGTTTAATTGGGCTTTTTTAGTCGTATATTAGTTTAATGAATTCAGTTTATAGTTTAGTTCAACTTGTTTTAAGTTTAAATAGATAATGTCCATTTTAGTAGTTAAAATAGCTTATTAGAGTAGCTTATTATTCTGTTCTTATTTGTCTTAGATTTTTTCTTATCTGTCATTAATAATCATAGGTCTTTATCTGTTTTCATTTATCAGAGCTTATCTAGGTCTGTTTAAGCTTAAAAATGCAATTTGAAAATTTAAAGGGGGGTTTGGCACTAAGCAGTCTAAACATTAGTTAGACTGTTTAGTAGCCTTTTGGGTTCAAGTCAGTTTAATAGCTCTTACTATGTTTAAAAGCAAGTTTTTCATTAAGCTTATAGTAGAAATTGTAAGTGCCATAATATGTTTCATCTAAATCTTAAATCTGCCCAAAGCTAAATGGTTTTAAAACTGCTTGTTTGGGGAATTTCTTAAAACTCTTTTTAAGGAGTGGAATTCTTGCTTTAAACTAGTTTCTTTCATCTCTATTAGAATCTGTTTTCAGTCATTAGTCTTAGGTGTAACTTTTTAAATTCTTTAGTTTAAATCACAGTCAAGTTAGCTAGTTGTAGGCTTGCTCTTGTAAGTCAGTTTATGCTGGTTAATTTTTGGTTAGGATTTAGCTTATCTTAGAGTTATTTGGGTATTCTTAGATTATTGTAGTTTAGATTATATCTGTTTCTAGGTTTCAAGATTGGTAAAATACTTATTGAGTCTTAAATTTAAGCTAAAAAGGTCTTTTCATTCTCAAAAGTCCAAAAATAAATAGAGTAGTCTGTCACTTTTATGTCTCCTTTCTAGCCTTATCTTTAATCATGTTCTAATTTAGCATATTTTGTGTTCCTCAGGTGAGTCTAGATCTGTTTAGTCTTTCGTTATTCTCTTAGCTGAATTGCTTTAATTTCTGCTTAAAAATCCTGTCAAAAATGTTCCTTTAAAGCATTTATCTTAGTCATCTGTGTAAGCTTTTATTGCTTTTTTCAGCTATTCTTTAAGCTATTTTTATTCCTTTTGTTTATTAGGTCTAGTAGATTCCTGTTATAGCTTATTTAGATTTGTAATTGCTTATTAGTTTCTTAATAGTCACAGCAGTCTTGGTTTTTAGTTCATTTTATTGAAAATATAAGAAACTGTCATCTTGTTAGCTTATTTTTGGCTTATTTTAAGTTTTTGAAAAAAGTTCCTTTTTCAAAGTTGCTTATTTTTCCCTGTTCTTTAGTTTGTAAAAATAAAAAATAAAAGTAGTTTTTCAAAGGGAAGACAGGGTTCGAACATGTGACTTCACCTTGCTTATCAGCCAAACTTAACACACACCTCACTACATCTGCGCCCTTAGGTCTCTTTTTCATTAGATCCTTGGGCCACTTGGTATTTAAGGTTGTTTTCCCTTTTAAGCCTATCAGCCCTTTTGGTCTTATTTCCAGCTTATTGAGATAAGCTGGTTAATCCTTTTTATTTTTCTTAAGTTTTAAACTTTTCAAAGTACCTTTCCTGATTTTTTCAGATTTTTCTAAATTAGTTTAATATTTTTTATAATATTTTTAGATTAAATCAGTTTTTAATTCATAATAAATAAAATAAAAGTCAAAAAAATATAATTCTTTTTTCTAAAATTATTTTTAATCATTTAGGACTTTTAAAAAATAAATTTGCATTGTTAGGGTTAAAATTTTATAATTTAGGTTTTTAAGGCTCGGTTTTAGATTCCCGTTAACGTTTTCGTGCTTAATTCGTGTTTGCTTTAATTGTTGCTTGCCTTTGTTTGTTTTTTGCATTATTTTAGTAGAAATAGAATCCAAATCAAGATTTGATCATTCAAATCACGCGATCACAAACTTAATCACGATTCTTAATTCACGCCTCGTTGGGACCACGACCCGGGAAGGTTTTGGATTTTACTTTGGTTAAAAGTAATTTTCCTAAAAACCTTACGGAATACTTACTCTTCTTATTATTTGATATTTTAGTTATATACTATATATGTATTAAGCAATTATATATATATATATATATATATATATATATATATATACGATTAAAAGTGTGTCACACCTCGCGAGTTTCATTACCACATAACTCATGTCCTTCTTTATGAGTTTTGTTTTCATATTCCTCTTCATCATAATCGTGGTAGTAAATCTCATGGATCTTCCATCTTTTCCAACATAACTATAGTCGTTGTAGTATAGTGGTAAGTATTCCCGCCTGTCACGCGGGTGACCCGGGTTCGATCCCCGGCAACTGCGCCAAAAACTTGATGTGTCATTATGTGCTGTATATTTTTATGATTCAAGTTTTAAATTTATATTTTTTCTGACTTAACCAAAAACAACACTTTAACGGGCAGTGTACCCGTCGGTGGTAGATTCATGGTAAGTAGGGTGTCGAACACTTGAAGCGAGGTTAAATCTCTCAATTTATTTATATTTTGGTTATCTAATCTAAGTTAATTCTAATCTAATTCAAACCTATGCTAATCCTATGTTAATCCTAATTCTATTAGGTAAAAAGGGGGGTTCCAGCCTGAGAGACTGGCACGGGTTTGGTTGGTGGCTACAAGCAATTCAAGACACTTTAACCCACGCAAGAAAATTAACATAAGATAAAAGAGCGGTCGAGCCTTATGATAGAAAACTGTATTAGCCATCATTAATCCGATTAGAAGTTGGTTTGTTTATTCAGCTGCCATTATTTTTTTTTGATTTTGATTACTTATCTCAAAGAGGTATATCATTCATAGACATTAGGCGGGACTTCATCTAAGACCTAGACACATTATTCTTTTAAAATTAAGTATCCGCATAAAGCATCCTATTTGTTGATTATAATTTAGTGGATTAAAGCAATGGTGATCTTGTTAAACCCTAGCTCATAGAGACTTTACCCACTTACTGCTTAATGGAAATTTTACTCTAGTCGTCAATTGTCAAACTATCCAATGGAATCAGAAATTATTTGTTGAATTATCTGATTCACTATTGTCAACATGTTCAATAAAACTAAAAGGCAATTTTCGTTAATAGTTATGCAGAAGTGTATCGCTTAGCATATTTAGAAAGACTATATTGTGTTTCTATGATTCTAGATGTATAAATTACTATATGGAGAGTATCCGGCATCTAGATTACTTGGTCCGTATCAATAGATCAGTTACATGATAGGGTCTATCCAAATGCAGTAACACAGTATATTGATAAACATAAACAAGCAATACAACGATAAATTAAGGCAAACGCCCCACAAAAAAAAAAAAAAAAAAAAAAAAAAATAAATAAAAAAAAAAAGCCAAAAAAAAATTTTCGAGATATAAACACAAGACAAACTAGATCTTCATAATACGGCAAATAAACGAAGGTATTAGCATTCAAACATTATAATTAATACAAGATTAATTGTTTTTGCCAAGGTAAACTAACCGAGTTAACGAATGATACCAAAAACTGAACGATTACAAAAGTACAATTAATTACACATTGTCTTCTATGGATTGGAATGCGTTGCAAGACCTCTTTTGCTTCTTTCTTCACATGCTGAACTCACACTTACTCTGATGAAGAGCTTTCTGGATACAAAGGAGTATATAGATAGTCGACTGCTCTACTTATCGACTAACTCTAGATTTCTCCAAAAAACCTAAAAACAAACACACACGGCCTTCCCCCTGAACCTTTAACAGCACTTTACTCCCGCCGCCACCTCTCCCGCGCCCCCCCTCACCCCTATCACCTAATCAGATTCAGCTAACGCTTGGCATTCTCGGAGTTGTAACATGAGATATTAGACGCTCTGTTTCTTCCACCATAGCCGTATCCATAAGAGATACGGCGATATTCATTACTCTCGTCCACCTACCAACGCCGTATCATGAGAAGACCAATAGCGTATTGAAAGGATAATTGTAGTGAACGATTTTGCTAATAATCACATTCGTGTTCCTACTCTATGAGTACGAGAGCATGCATGCTAATACGTCATTGTATCCAAATCCCTTGGATACGCTAGAAAACCAAAATCCTAATCATCCCACACCCACTCCCCCCCAACCCCCCCACTACAAAACCAATCTCACCACACCCCACCCCCCCCCCACCCCCCAAAACCCCCCACACCCCACCCACCCCCCCCCCCACCCCCCCCCCCCCCCCCCCCCACCCCCCCTAACCAATTAACAACCACAACCTCTATTTTGTTGAGATCTTCCAAATTTCACTACATTATCCTTCATACGGCGTATTTGGTCTTCTCTGGATGACGGCGTTATTGAGCCTTGTTTCCTATGTAGGTCTTGTGCAGGCACCGTGATAGACGTATCTTCCTTGATGATACCGGCCGTATTGTATGTCAGAATCATTAATTTCAAAATATCTTCAATTAAGCTCAGAATGCGCGCCTTTTTGCTAATATTCACCAGCGTACTATGTTACATTACTTTCAATTCCTCAAATATTACAACGATTAAGATAACAAATTTTTGCAATAATTATACAAAATGGGTTAAATACATGGGATAAATGATGCTATAAAATAGACATTATTTGATTTCATTTAATATCATCCTACTTGGAATCTACTGTCCTCGAGTAGCTTTAGAGAAGTTTATAAAAATTATCCTAAGGATATTTGGCCGTTAAAGCATTTTATGTGATCTATTACTGTACACAACCAAACACCCCGAAATAGGAAGATAAAAACATTCAAATTACTTTTTTTTTTTTTTGGGTAAAGGGAAATTCCCCGGTAAAATATATAACACCCAAACACAGTTAAGTACATTGGAATGTGGCTAAGATGCCACATTAACCTCATCTATGTGGTAACATGTAACTAATTTGCTCAATTGCTCGGTCGTGACGAGTATTCTATCATAAGCTTGGCAAGGATACACATCTCCACCGCTAAAGCTAAGGAGTAACAAGTTTATAAAGGTAAATATGGGTTTGTATGATAAGGCTTAGGGTTGATTACTCTAACTAATCTTTATCGATACCAAATATTCCAGGTGTGAGAGATAAAGACCACACCATATTCAACCCATACCGACAGGGATAGACACATGTGACTGCTCACTCCCACCCTCGAATAATGTAAAAGAGTGGAATAGTAGAGTATATAGGGGTATGGATCTTTAACTTTCACAATAGTAAATAAACCAAAACAGGCAGCTGATGACTTGCATACTTGGCTAGAAGAAGGAATAGACATGCACGCTCAATCACATCCTCATTCGCGTAAAACCCATGGTTAATGATTAGGAAAGGGAATTAAATTGTTGTTAAATAAAAATTACGAAACAAATAGATTAAGTCTAAAATACAAGTTGCTAGACACTTTTTTCCGACCGTTACCATGATAAAGACACAACTATTTACAACGTCTTGATCATAGATAAAAAACAACAACCTAAGTTGGCGTTCCCGTAACGGTCAACTTCCCATTCATCCCAAACTTTACATACTTTACAAGGTAAGTGGCGATATCTTCCTCAGTTATATAATACTCTACATCGTAGAATTTATACATCGGAATTAATCGATCTTCGTGTAATTCCTTTGGTTGTTGCGCAAACGTTTTCTGCAAAATATTTCCTTTATGCTATTTTTTTATTATTTTTTATTATTTTTTCGTAACACTATACTACGAAACTCGGTGTATCATAATAATTCTGGATAATTCCTTCGATAATTCTTCATTCTTCGGACGTACCATTAATTGCGATGGTAGTAAAAATACATGAGTTTTGACTATAATATACATTCCCATTTGCAATGTGCAAATTTCTTCCAACCGTACCAAAATAGACACAAGACTCGGGAAATACAAACTTTACACTTTAAGCAACTAGCAACTGTAAAATAAACTTAATCTAACAGGGTAGGCTAAGGTGTAAAGGTGTAACGAAACAAATAATTGGTGTAGTTCCTAAAGGATTGGCTCTACGGGTTGTTCTAGGGGTATCTTACTCTTAAAGTGAGAGTAAACAAAGGGTTTATACGGGGGTTAACTAACCAGTGTAGTTAGTTAATAAGCAACATGTAAAGGCGATTTGGGTGTAATCCTAAAATTTACCAATTTAAACAAGTTACTCCATCTAAATCCATAGTACTCATTATTGCGGTCTCGAATAGATATACCAAGCCAAGTTCTAAAGTCTACAACATCATCGGCACACTCATATTTTTGTAAAATTTGGGTAAACATTTGGAAACAGATAAGGTTAAATCCTCACAATATCTAACAAGGGTTATTGTGTGCGGGTTATGTATCAAGTAATTTCACAAAAGTATGCTTGAATTTTTTTTAATTTAAGCATTTTAGTGTAAAAATTAGGACAAGTAAACATTTTAATTCCATCTCCCCACTTGAATTATACAACGTCCTCGTTGTATATATAAAATATTAAATACGGGAATTAAAAAGAATTAGAATGAGAAACTCTCCTGATATTTGCTCGGTAGATTCTCCATGTTGAGTTTATTAGCAAGATTGTGTCGAACAGCCGCCTTGAAGTTTCAACACTCCAACACTTCAAGATCTCCAGATTTGTAAATTCTCCACTAATATTCGTCGATATTTCTTTCACGAGGTCTTATATAAAATATAGGAAAAATATGTGCATTCCTATCTTGGTACCTACGGTTAATTTAAACTAAGCTAAGCAAACTAAATACGGGTCAGTCTGGTGAATACGTCATATCATGTGCATGAATACGCCGTATTGCCAGAACTGACAATAATGTTTTTAAAGTGCATAAAAAGTAAAACTGATAACGTCTAGACAATCAATGCGCCGTATTGATGTCTGGGAAGACAGACTTGATAAAATTAAATAACAATCCGGGTTGTCTCTCGGGAAGCACTTTTGTTTACAGCGAAGTCTTTAAGTTAGAATTTTCTTCAGCTTCTCACTCGGTGCGCGTAACCATCCATCCTTCGTCTATAATCCGAAAGATTTCCTGGTAAGCTCGGCACGCCTCTTCACTTGTGATTGTAAGATCGTCGTATTCGTCTTCTTTTACAACAACATATTCCTCTTCATCATTGAACAAATATTTGATCATCTTGTATCTTTTTATTTGGCAGACCGGCACCTCATGAGTTTTAATACCACATAACTCATGTCCTTCTTCATGAGTTTCGTTTTTATATTCCCCATCATCATAATTGTGGTAGTAAATCTCATGGCTCTTCTATCTTTTCCAACAATCATTGCATGATTCATCATCACTGATCAAGCCCTCCATGATAGCTTTATTCCTTAAAGCTTCGCCTTTTAGTTTACTATCTTCTAAAGCCTCGTACCATTCAAGGTCTTGGTAATGGAGCGAGTTTCTAATATGATTAGCACCGAGAAAATTTCCTCCATTACAATAACCATCCTCTCTCCAACTACAGGTTGGCCATTCTGAACATCCAGTTTTATAGTTGAAAGGCTTGCAAGTATGTTCGACTAGTTTTGGTTCCTTTCGTATTCCATTATCGAGCCATGGCTTGTCATATACCCATGGTACATTCTAGTTCCATTCGTAGATCCAATCGTCTTTGTAATCTTTATACGTTTTAAATTCCATAATATCCTTTGTAAGTAAGTCCGGATCTACTTTGAGAAGATAATTAAATTCATTGAATGCCAAGCAAAGAGGTGTCTCGTAGTCAAAAAGATCAGTTTTGATCTTAAAAATTTCGGTGGTTTCCTCCTTATCAATCCAGTATTCTTCAAGATCAGAAGATTCATCGTCAGATACCTCAATTTCATCACCACTCATTTTCTAGTAATCTCACAAAGCTCCTTTGGTGAATATATCCATCGTTTTATAGTTTACGAACTTTCTAGCCAACCAGCCTTCGAATCTTGGATTGGCTGGGTCCCATATTATCACGGGAATGTTATTTCTCTCGATGTGAGAAGGCGGGTAGTATTTTCCAAAATATTTAACAGTTAAGTCGACCCAACAAGTGATTGATTCTTTGGTTCTATCAAACCATCTTCGTGCACCTCCAGCCAATGAGATTGGGAAAACAACAATTTTCAATTTATCATGATCTACATTGGGTAATTTGATTGGGTCAATAATTTTTAAGTAGTATTCAATATGCTCAACTGTGTCCTTCCTGTTTGTTCAACTAAAAGCATTGTTGTGCAGATCATCCAAGAATTTTCCTTTCAGCTCATAAGCATTTTTCCCGTTAACTATAATACTTGTAATCTCAGAATAGTAATCTGCTTTGTTATTAGGCGCAAATGTTTCCATACTTGACTTCTTTTCCTTGTTCGCCATTAGTTTCTTCAATCGACTAGCTCTGATAAGTATGTCATGTAACAAGGGTTAAAATATCAGCAGGATTTGATCTGAAGAAAGATAGAAATTTTTTTAGCATGTAAATCAAATATAAAAACTAAGATTCTGATTCTGTTCCAGATGATCGATACGCCGTATTCAATAGAAGTGAATACTATTAATCATTTGAATGAATACGCTGTATTGGACAGAAAGTTGGATATGCCTTATCCGATGGAAGTGGATACGCTGTATCGAGTTATCTACCAGAACAGTGTATTAGCAAAACAATTAAATTAAACACACAAATATACAAGAAAATAATTAAACTAACAAATATACAAAAAATATACAGAATATACAAGAATATACACTAATCTAATTTACACTACTCCTAAAGGTTAGATCTAATGTTAAAAACCACCACATAAAATAAAAATCAAGATTAAATTTCACTCCCCGGCAGCGACGCCAAAAACTTGATGTGTCATTGTGTGGTGTTTATTTATGATAGTTTAAATTTTAAATTTATATTTTTCCGACTTAACCAAAAACAACACTTTAACGGGCAGTGTACCCGATCGGTAGCAGTTTCATGGTAAGTAGGGTGTCGAACACTTGAAGCGAGGTTAAATCTCTCAATTTATTTATATTTTGGTGATCTAATCTAAGTTAATCTAATCTAAGTCAAACATATGTTAATCCTATGATAGTTCTAGTCCTAATTCTAACAGGTAAAAGGGGGTTTCAGCCAGAGAGACTGGCACGGGTTTGGTTGGTGACTACAATCAATTCAAGACACTTTAACCCACGCAAGCAAATTAACAAAAGATAAACAAGCGGTCGAGCCTTATGATAGAAAACTGTATTAGCCATCATTAATCTAATTAGAAGTTGGTTTGTTTATTCAGTGCAATGATTACTTATCTCGAAGAGGTATATCATTCTTAGACTTAGGCGGGATTTCATCCTAAGACCTAGACACATTAATTCTATCACAATTAAAGCATCCGCATAAAGCATCCTTATTACCTGATTATAATCTATCTTAGGGATTAAAGCAATGGTGATCTTGTTAAACCCTAGCTCATAGAGACTTTACCCACTTACTGCTTAATGGCAATTTATACTCTAGTAGTCCACTTGTCCAACTATCCAATGGAATCAGAACATTATTTGTTGAATTATCTAGATTCACCTACTAGTCAACATGTTCAATAAACCAAAGGCAGTTTCCGTTAACTAGTTAAGCCAGAAGCGTATCCTTAGCACGATTTTAAAAGGACAATACTTGTGATCCTATGATTCTAGATGT
The DNA here is from genome assembly GCA_026074375.1 of Tanacetum coccineum. Lineage (NCBI taxonomy): Eukaryota > Viridiplantae > Streptophyta > Magnoliopsida > Asterales > Asteraceae > Tanacetum > Tanacetum coccineum. Next base: position 30,258 of record BQNB010011070.1, read on the forward strand.
ATAAACTACTATATGGAGAGCTATCCCGGCATCTAGATTACTTGGTCCGTATCACTAGATCCAGTTGAATGATAGGTCGCATACAAAAGCACGTAAACAAGTATGAATTGATAAACATAAACAAGCATTCAACGATAAATTAAGCAATCGAGATATAAACAAAACCAAACATTCAGATCTTCATAATAACGGCTAATACCCGAAGGTATTAGCCTTCAAACATCATAATTAATACAAGAGTAATTGTTTTAGCCAAGGTAAACTAACCGAGTTAACGAATGATACCAAAAACTAAACGATTACAATGGTATAAGAAATTACACGTTTTCTTCTATGGATTGAAATGCGTTGCAAGACCTCTTCTGCTCTTTTTCTCCTCTGAAAATCGACTTTTGTATTTTAGGTATCGAGAATATGATTTGGCACACTTAAAACTCGTTTTTGAGTTTTCTATTTATAGGGTCTGGAAGTCGGTTCGATACGGCGTATCTAAGGGTTTGGATACGGCGTATTGAAGTTTCTTGGAGTATGGACCACGTTTGATATCTTCCAGAATCTTCACATACCATATCCTTAATACGACGTATTGAGCTTCTCTGGATACGACGTATTGAGCTTGTTTCCTTTGTGGTCTTTGGTGAGGCAGGCACGGATACGTCGTATATGCCTTGATGGATACGGCGTATTGGTAGTTAGAATCATTAATCTTCAAAATATCTTCGTTTAAGCTCCAGAATGCGCTTCTTTTGCTAATATTCACCAAGTACTCCATAATTACTACAAATTTTCAAATATAAACGATTAAGTAACAATTCTTCGCAATAATGATACAAAATGGGTTAAATACATGGGATAAATGATGCTATAAAATAGACGTTATTTGATGTCATCAATAACATATGAGTCACCGCGACTTATTGTTTTTCTTCTATTTTTAGTTTTTGACATCTTGTTTACTTTTTCCGGTTTCAGTTTTATATTTTTGCTTAACTAATTCGGTTTTTGGGTTGGATATCGGCTTTTGGGTTGGATATGGGTTTGGCAATCAGAACCGAAAACCAAAATTATGTATATATATATATATATATATATATATATATTTCAAATATCTATGTAATTATTTTTTTTATTTTGGTTTTTGGGTTGGCCCCAAAAAAGATTTCGGTTTTTGTTTCGGTTCGGTGATTCATATGTGACGTTACATTTTTATATATTTGTGTTAATAATAGTAATAAAAAAATTAAAAAAATTAAAAAAAAAATAAAAAAAAAATAAAAAAATAATTAAAACATATAATAAATAAATAATATAATTCTTGGTGGGCCCGCTAGTGTGGATTTTGATTTTTGCAATGAGCTTGTGATGAAAAGAGTGGCCAAAACCATTGGGCTTATGGATGCTATTGCTAAGATTAATGATCCTTAATGCGAGTTGTTGCTTCTTCGTTCTTGTACAGGTATTTCCAGGCTATACTTTACTATGCGCACATGCCCTCCCCGTTTCTTCGAATCTGCTCAATGTTCTTTTGACGTGGCTCTTCGTTCTTCTCTGGAGCATATTGTCACTGCTTCTGGACCAGGATTTGGTGATTGGCAATGGAGACTTGCCACCTTACCTTTTACATTTGGGGGGATTGGTGTCTATTCTGCGGGTGATGTTTTGAATTATGCCTTTCTTGCTTCTCGGTTACAGTCTGCTGACTTGCAGACTAAGCTCCTTCGGCATACTGGTATTGTTTCTCCCGGGCCTATTTTCGATGATGCCTTGTCTGTGTTTAATACGACTATAGAGACTGACTTTTTTAAGTAATCCAAAGAAGATCGCTGTCCCCAAACTCATGAAGAAACTACAAGATATATATTTCACACGGGTTACTAAAAATGCAGAGTCCACATTTTCTTTATCTTCCAGAAAGATGGCCTTGTGGGCTTCTCAAAGGGAGGATCATACCTCTGATTGGCTTAGGACGGTCCCTATTTCCGGGTTGGGACAAACTATGAACGGTAAGACTTATCGTTGTGTTTTGTGTTATCGTTTAGGTATCCCCTTATTTTCTGGTTCGGAGCCTTGTTCAGCTTGTTCAAATGTTTTTGCTGGGGATATTTATGGAGACCATGTTGTATCGTGTGCTGGTATTATCGGCATTAAACATCGTCATAATGCTGTGCGCAATACCCTTGTCGACATATGCTACCGTTCTGGGATTTCAGCTGGTAAAGAAGTTGATATCGGGTTGGATGGGGGGCGTGATAAACCATTACGTCCAGCAGATATGTTACTTTACTCGTGTGATAGGGGTCCTGATGTGTGTGTGGATCTAACTGGATCTTCATCTTTGACGCAAACCGGGATCCGGTCGAGCGGTGATTGATGCTGCACAACGTAAACGCGGTAAGTATATGGATAAGTGTGCAGCTATTGGATACGGGTTTCTCCCATTTTCTTTCTCTTCCTTAGGGGAATTAGCGGCAGACGCAGTTAGCTTGTTGAAGCGGATCCGAAAGTTTTCCATGACTCAGTACATTGGGGTGCGTGCAGCTGTCCATATTTTTAATAGGATCAGTTTCGCCATTGCTAAAGGGGTGAGGGCCTAGATAGTATCTCGACTTCCTTACAATTTGTTGTAAACCCTTGTTATTCTAATGAAGTAATGTTTTAATAAAAAAATAAAATAATAATAATAAAAATAAAAATAATAATAATAATAATAATAATAATAATAATAGAAAGAAAGAATTGCAAAAATGGTCCTTGTGGTTTGGCCAAATTGCAGAGGGGTATTTTAGTCATTTCAATTCGACCAATGATCAAAAGTGGAACCAAACCTTAAAAATACGAATGTTTTTTGCACTTTCGAACTTCGACGGATCAAATCTGCAATTTGACCAAACCACAAGAACCATTTTTGTAATTTTCTCTTATTGAAATAAAACATAAACGTTTTAAACAATTACTACGTATAAACTTATTATTGAACCTCCTATAATAGATGGTTTAATTATCATTTTTAGTATTGTAATTATAAAAAATATGAGATTATATTGTTGCTGATGTTATAATTCTTATTTAAGGTTATATATTTATTATTATTGATGCGGTTGTGGTTGTGACCCCGAATAGAGAGGAGGGAGAAAAACCCCGGATGCGGATGACGGCAGTAGATGCACTGCCATCGTGAGAGTGTGCAGCGTGGGATCTTAAGCCTTTTTTGATCCACTTTGTATATATATGCTTTTACTAATCGATGGATAAGCGTAGTATTTAAATATATATATATATATATATATATTTACATTTATATATTATAACAAGCATAATTGCCCGTGAGTTGCTGTGGGGCGTTAAATATTTTTTTTAAGTTTTAATTTATTTTTCTTAGCGTAGAGCGGTTTTTGATTGCGTAATAGCTGGACCTTTCGCGCGTTGTGGCGAGGCTTATTTTTGTGCGATTTGATTACATAGCTGGCGCGTTGCCGCATGCTATAATTTTTCGCGAATCGCGTTGCTACGGGCATTATTTTTTTTTTATTTTTTTTGTGTATTTTGTGCGGGTTTATTTTTTGGTCTCATGTTTAATAAATTTTTTTTTCTTATATATCCTTATGTGTTGGGCCTCATATTTAAAAGTTTGTTTTTTTTTGCTATATTAAGTTTTTTTTAAATATAATTTTATGAGATTTAGGTAAATATGTGTTATATATTTGGGCTTATGGTTTTTAGTGGCGTAAAATGACACCGTTTAATGCTATTTTTAGTATATATATGAATCGGTAGATATGTGTTATATATTTGATAAATACAGTTTATTATATAAAAAAAGCGTAAATAGTTAAAAGTTGAGGGTACGTTTTGTAAATTTTCTTTTTTATTTTATTTATATTAAACTTCAACATTTTTTATAAAATCGTGCGTATGTCAAAAGCGTTGCAGTATTGAGCTCGTTTTGTTCGCAATTCAAAGATTTTTCCGTTGGTATTTTTTATCTGAATGAGTCGATAGATATATGGTATATATTTAATAAATAAAATTTATTCTATAAAAAAGTCGTAAATAATTAAAAGTTCAAAAAGCGTTTTGTAAATTCTCTTTTTTTTATTTATTTTGGGCCGAAAGAAGCTTTTTTCTTTTGACCCGTTGTTGGGCTGGAATATTTAAAACGACGTCAAACGACGTCGTTTTTTCCACATATAGTATATAGATAAAATACTTAGTTATGTCTTTTTCTTCTACAAAATCGAATGCTCATGAATAATTACTTTAATAGTCTTCACTCCCTAGGATCATAAGTATCTTATAAACTCTCAAACTGAAAAATATAATAAAAACCTAATGATATCAGGCATGGTCCTCATCTCCTGCTACATTGTCGTCATTGCAGACTTGGCTTTGGGTGAGCTCAATGATGTACTAAATGTTTCCGACATCATCACACGGAGAGAAAAAGTAAACATATCATTCGGATTAGGCAAATGATGTTGTTAAGTGTTGGTTCGATTGACTTCCTTCATAGCATTTCCGGTTTATATGAATGAATCCTCTAACAGAATCAACACAGACATAGGATGCTTTCGTGTGAACTTTGCGATAATTACTCGTTCATGTTGTTCATTGGTTGCTAAGATGCTTAATTTTTTTTAACGTTTGAATCATACTTTCGTGTGAACTTTGCGATAATCACTCTTTCATATTGTTCCTTTTGGTTGCGAATTAGTACGGGCGTACTTAGGGGGTGTTTGGCTAAGCTTATAAATTGGGCTTATGCTTATGTTATAAAAGCCGTTTATGGCTTATATATCATGAAGTCATAAGCTCTTGCTAAGTGTTTGGTTTAACTTATATAATTAATAAGGTAAAATGACAAAAAAGTACATAAAAATAAAATAGGCGTAATTATTAAATGAGAGTATAAAAGTCTTTTTATATAATTTTCTTATATAAGCCCACCCTTCCTTATATAAGCCACAAAGTTTGAGCTTACCAAAACCCCCTTATATAAGTTCATAAGCCTAGTCATATAAGCTTAGCCAAACACTTAGTTTCGGCTTATTTAACACATATAAGCTAATAAGCTCATAAGCCCATCATATAAGCTTAGCCAAACACTCCCTTAGTAATTTAGGATGCTCAGTTTTGTTAACGTTGAATCATCAAAAGAACACATAAATTCCACCGAACGATGACGTAGAGTTGGCAATGACGAGGATGAAGAAGACGTGGACGTTGGTGGAGGCAAGGACGGTGGCTGCTAATGAATTACTTTCAAAAGATTTTATGATTCTATAAAAAAAGTTATTATGTTAATTAATTTCGAGAGTACACATACATACTTTGTTAATTATTTTTTCAAAATGGTTTTTCTAACATGTGCCTCAGGGGCACATGTTAAGGTGGGGACATCAGGCTGTGTGTCACAGTTTGATTGGCCAGCAGTTATTTGTGGGGCCTGATAATGATTAATAACAATAACTGCTGGCCAATCAGGCTGTGACACACAGCCTGTGTCCCTACCTTAACATGTGCCCCTGAGGCACATGTTAGAAAATCCCTTTTCAAAATAGCACGGTCATAAAAAAAAAATCCTTTGTGGCCTACTAGCATCTATTACAGGTTGTCCGCGAGAAAAGCTTTCCACCTTCAACTTTGACCACTTCAAAGTTCAACCACGACCTTGTCACCCTAAACACGTCATTAGAAAACTATTCGCCTGACTACTTATGTTTTATTACATGAATAAGTTATAAAGACCTCTCGTAAAACATCATTTATACTGTTGGTTTCTTACGTTTTTTAATTTATTTTTATTTTTATATTTTTGTTTATATACTAAAATAGTGAAACGAAAAATGCGAAACGAAAAATATAAAGTTTAATAAGTCAAAAGTATTAAACTGTCAAAAAATACAGAGCAAAAACTGATAAAAAAATGCATTGCAATGTAAACAGGTGAGATAAAGAGAATGTTTGATACATTTTTGATATTTTTTAGTGAGCAAAGAGATATCAATATTAATGCCCTTTATTATATCAAGTTATTAATGTTGTCATTCATAAGATTAATCATACATTCCTTTTTTCTATAAATGAAATGATGTGAGGCGTAATCATACACGAGACGACGAATTTTCAAAGTCTTTATTGGAATGGCCCGTTATCGACGTCAAGATTACTTGATATGTGGTGTACATTCACATGCAAATTTTATTCAATGAAATGAACACTCGCACAAAGTGATGGTATATACCGACAAATAATTCTACATGCGCACTTGTGATTTTGTTGTGACCCATAATGCAACAATTACGAGTTTAATTCGTAGTCGTTATCCACACAACACGTCGTTGTATATTACCCGAATGATAGTTCATAGATTTTACGAACTAAACACGAACTTCTAGTTTCTTGCTTCTTGGTAAGTTGACACAAAAACCTTAAGGGTTTGGTTTTTTGCCGATTGGTTTTATTGGAGCGGCTGGAGGGAAAAATCTAGTTGATTTTTGTTTGGGTTTTGCTAATATGTGCCCACTAGGCACATGATAACGTGGATATAAAAGGAATGTTAATGTTGATTAAGTTATAAAATGCATATAATTAGGGTAATTTTTACCTATTTTGAATGTTTAATAAATGTGTTTTTTGATATAAAAGAAAAACATATGTTCATTTAATGCACATTATTATGTGTCCAGTGAACACATATTAACAAAACCCTTTTTTGTTTTTATAGTTATAAGGAATATGATTAATCAAAATTTAGTCATAGATTTGTTACCATTTTTAAGTTTTTTAAGTTTCAAGATTTCAAGTTTAAGATTCGAGAATAATCATCTGTCCATTATGTATAGTATAAATATAGATTATTATACAATGTATAAGGGAAGCAAGGGCTGAATAGGGGGTTACACGTGTTTATGAAAAACCGATAAATGTTTGCCGTCTATTGCAAATTTTTGTTAAGAATTCTAATTTCTTCTATGTGAACTTGGTCTGAAATTTTGTGTCACGCAAGTGAATAATGTTTAAAAAGTCTAAAAATTGATATTAACCGTCAATTTCAAAATTAGATTTCCTCATAAATCTTATCCTTTTTTTCTTCATATTATCTCCTTTTCACATTTTTAATAACACATATGATGCGGCGGATTGCAACACCGAAGTTTTACAATCCTCCTAGGCAGAGTTCCGAATCGTTGTAGTGTAGTATAGACAAGACTCGGGGGATTGATTATTCTCTAGGAGAACAGTGAGGTAGGTTTGAATTGTATGTCACTAAGATCTAAGGATTGAGGTGATGAGGTGTTATTTTATACACTATTTCAGGGTTATTTAACTCTTTAAATCATGCAAATATTCTCAGATTATGTGCTTAATCGTTTGTTTTCAAGTTTTTAGCACTTGAATGGCATTTGGAGGAAATACACTTGACTTTGGCTCATTTGGAGAAGAAACGGACAAGACTACAGACCTACACCAAATCTTTTGAAGAATTGTGCAAACAGTGCGTGGAGACGGCGTCGTAAGCATAAAGCGACGCAGGCGCAATCTTTCTAGTGACGCCGTCTGGAAATTGACGACGGCGTCAGGACGTAACCGACTCAAATCAGACTTAGAAGATTCTATCTTTTGACAGTATCGCGACCATAACTTGACGCCGTCGCGATGATTTCTCTATATATACAAAACCGAACTTAGGGTTGTAAGTGTGTAACTTTGTATAACTTTTGGGAGGCAAACCCTAAGTACTTTGTCAGCTTTTAGGCCGACTTTAGGGCCTCAAAACCCTATTGTAACTTACCTTAATCCATGTTTTAATCAAGTAAGATTATTTATCTTTAATTATTCAATATGTCTGTGTTGTTTGATTGATCTATGTTCTTGCTTTCTTTATAACATGTTAGGCTAAACGCTCTTTTGTATTTGCTTATGATTGTATGAAAGTTGGATTGTAGATCCTTTTACTGTTGCTTCTTATGATGAATGTGCGTGTTAAGCTTTAGAAAACTAGCCATAAGATATTAGATTGGCATAAACGTCTAGGGAAACGCGAGTGTGTAGAAAGGATACCATCGGTAACAGTCTTCATACTACCTTATTTGTGCGTTGCCTTAACGGAATATTAAATAGACGACGGGTTCGTGTAATTCGTTCATGACTTAGAAAATATTTACACAGATCATCACGAGTGTGACAAGGCAACAGGGTTAGGAAAAGCAATCTAATGAGTAATGCATGATTAAGCAAATACATTATTTTATCATAAAGTTATCACTAGTAGTTTATATTATAATTAGTTTATTAATTAGTTAAACAAACCAACCTCTCAAACCATTAATTTACTGCTTTCTATAAAATATAAAAATAAGAAATAATCTCCTTTCAATCCTGTAGATCTCGGCTAAGCCCTGTGATGACATCAAATAACGTCTATTTTATAACATCATTTATCCCATGTATTTAACCCATTTTATATAATTATTGCAAAGAATTGTTACTTAATCGTTTATATTTGCGAATTACAGTAATTACGGAGTACTTGGTGAATATTAGCAAAAGGCGCGCATTTTAGAGCTTAAATGAAGATATTTTAAAGATTACTATTTTGAAGACCAATACGCCGTATCCATCAAGGAAGATACTGCGTATCCGTGCCTGCACTCACCAAAGACCACAAAGGAAAGAAGATCAATACGTCATATCCAGAAGAAGTCAATACGCCGTATTAAATATATAGTATATGAATATTCTGGAAGATATCAAACGTGGTCCCTACTTTAATACGTCGTATCCAATCCCTTGGATATGCCATATCGAACCGACTTCCAGACCCTATAAATAGAAAACTCAAAAACGAGTTTTAAGTGTGCTAAATCATATTCTCGATACCTAAACTATAAAAGTCAATTTTCAGAGAAGAAAAATAGAAGAAGAGGTCTTGCAACGCATTCCAATCCATAGAAGACAACGTGTAATTTCTTATACTTTTGTAATCATTTAGTTTTTGGTATCATTCGTTACCCCGGTTAGTTTACCTTGGCTAAAACAATTGCTCTTGTATTAATTATGATGTTTGAAGGCTAATACCTTTGGGTATTAGCCATTATTATGAAGATCTAAATGTTTGGTTTTGTTTATATCTCGATTGCTTAATTTATCGTTGCATGCTTGTTTATGTTTATCAATTTATACTTGTTTACGTGCTTTTGTATGTGACCTATCATTCAACTGGATCTAGTGATACGGACCAAGTAATCTAGATGCCGGGATAGCACTCCATATAGTATTTTATACATCTAGAATCATAAGATCACAAGTATTGTCCTTCTAAAATCGTGCTAAGGATACGCTTCTTTCTTAACTAGTTAACGGAAATTGCCTTTGGTTTATTGAACATGTTGACTAGTAGGTGAATCTAGATAAATCAACAAATAATTTTCTAATTCCATTGGATAGTTGGACAAGTGGACTACTAGTGTATAAATTACCATTAAGCAGTAAATGGGTAAAGTCTCTATGAGCTAGGGTTTAACAAGATCACCATTGCTTTAATCCCTAAGATAGATTATAATCAGGTAATAAGGATGCTTTATGTGGATGCTTTAATTGTGACAGAATTAATGTGTCTAGGTCTTAGGATGAAGTCCCGCCTAAGTCTAAGAATGATATGCCTCTTCGAGATAAGTAATCATTGCACTGAATAAACAAACAAACTTCTAACCGGATTAATAATGGCTAATATAGTTTTCTATCATAAGGCTCGACCCTTTTATCTTCTGTTAATTTGCTTGCATGGGTTAAAGTGTCTTGAATTGATTGTAGTCACCAACCAAACCCGTGCCAGTCTCTCAGGCTGAAACTCACCTTTTACCTATTAGAATTAGGATTAGAACTAATATAGGATTAACATAGGTTTGACTTAGATTAGAATTAACTTAGATTAGATAAACCAAAATATAAATAAATTAAGAGATTTAACCTCGCTTCAAGTGTTCGACACCATACTTACCACGAATCTACCACCGATCGGGTACACTGCCCGTTAAAGTTTTATTTTAAATTAAGTCGGCAAAATATAAATTTAAAACTTGAACTATCATAAATAAACACCACACAACGACACATCAAGTTTTTGGCGCCGCTGCCCGGGAGTGAAAATTAATCTTAATTTTTATTTTATGTTTTAGTTTTTAACATTAGATTAGATCTAACCCTCAAGAGTAGTGTAAATTAGATTAGTGTATATTCTGTATATCTTTGTATATTTATTAATTTAATTGTTTGCTTGTATATTTATGTGTTTAATTTAATTGTTTTCATAATACACTATTCTGGTTGATAACTCGATACGGCGTATTCACTCAACAGATTAATAAGGCGTATTCAATCCTATTAAATACGGCGTATCGATCATCTGTAACAGAATTAGAATCTTAGTTTTCGTATTTGATTTATGTGCTAAAAAATTTTCTATCTTTCTTCAGAGCAAATCCTGCTGATATTTTTACCTTTGTTACAGATAATTCTTATCAGAGCTAGTCGATTGAACAAGTGATGGCTATAAGGGAAAGAAGTCAAGTATGGAAACATTTGTGCCTAATGACAAAGCAGATTACTATTCCGGGATTACAAGTATTACAGTTAACGGGGAAAATGCTTATGAGCTGAAAGGAAAATTCTTAGATAATCTGCACAACAATGCTTTTAATGGAACAAACAGGAAGGATGCAGTTGAGCATATTGAATACTACCTAAACATTATTGACCCAATCAGGTTACCCAATGTAGATCATGATAAACTGAGGATTGTTATTTTCCCAATCTCATTGGCTGGAGGTGCACGAAGATGGTTTGATAGAACCAAAGAATCAATCACTTGTTGGGTCGACTTAACTGCTAATTTTTTTGGGAAATACTACCCGTCTTCTCTCATCGAGGGAAATAACACTCCCGTAATAAAATGGGACCCAACTAATCCAAGATTTAAAGGCTGGTTGGCTACAAAGTCCGTAAACTATAAAACGATGGATATATTCACCAAAGGAGCTTTGTGGGATTATTGGAAAATGGGTGGTGATGAAATTGAAGTATCTGATGATGAATCTTCTGATCTTGAAGAATATTGGAGTGATAAGGAAGAAACCGCTGAAATTTTTAAGATAGAAAATGATGTTTTTGACTACGAGACGCCTCTCTGTTTGGCATTCAATGAATTTAATTACCTTCTCAAAGTAGATCCGGACTTACTTACAAAGGATATTATGAGGTTTAAAACCTATGAAGATTACAAAGACGATTGGATCTACGAATGGAACAAGAATGTACGATGGGTATATGACAAGCCATGGCTTGATAATGGAATATGGAAGGAACCGAAACCAGTCGAGCATACTTGTAAGCCATTCAACTATAAAAGTGGATGTTTGGAATGGCCAACCTGTAGTTTGAGAGAGGATGGTTATTGTACTGGAGGAAATTTGCCCGATGCTTACCATATTGGAAACTCGCTCCATTACCAAGACCTTGAATGGTACGAGGCTTTAGAAGATAGCGAACTAAAAGATGAAGCTTTAAGGAATAAAGCTATCATTGAAGGTTTGATCAATGATGATGAATCATGCAATGATTATTGGAAAAGATAGAAGAGCAATGAGATTTACTACCACAATTATAATGAAGGGGAACATGAAAACGAAACTCATGAAGAAGAACATGAGTTATGTGGTATAAAAACTCGCGAGGTGCCGGTTTGCCAAATAAAAAGATACATGATGATCAAATATTCATTCAATGATGAAGAAGAATATGTTTCCTGATATGTGAGAAATCACATATCCTTTTTATACAAAAAATGACCCTTAAATGATCAAAATGTGCAAAAATATGCTTGTATTTGTGTATTTTGTTGTTTGTGAATGTGTAGGTACGGATAATGCAAAAATCACAAGAAAATGGTCAAAACCGGACAAACACGAACACGGGAATGAAAAGAGTACACAAGAGATGGAAGTTTTCTAGCAAAGGTCAACAAAGTCAACCTTGGTTAACCCTTGGTCAAACCATAAAAAATACAAAACCCTCAAAAATACCTAAATAAGCCTTAATGTTAAAACCAAATTCACAATAAGTCCTTAAAACCCTAACACCGTTAGTCTTTTTATTATAAAGACTAACGGTCGTTATCTCTTTATAACCAAATCCCTTATAAATTCACCAAGCCCTTTAACATTTTCCTGAGCCCAAGTTCAAAACAAATGGCCCAAACTGTTTTATAAAAGCCCAAGTCAACTCACGTTTAAACCCTAATCAAATAAACAAAACGTATAAAAAAAGGGGCGCGGGAATTGTGAATTACTATTCACGTTTCTTCCCCAATTTACCCAACTCAAAATTAACCTAAATAAAAAGGAAATTAACTCAATCCAACGTGGCCACAAGAGATTCTAGTACTATGCTACACGCTGGCAAGCTATTACGTCACAAGAGCTCATGATTGGTTAGCTATGACAAGGGGAATGACACGTGGGCTCAAGGAAACACACTCCAAATGAGAATTTTGCACTAAATCAAGGCTAAAAGAAACACAAGAGCTCCCAACTTATTGGATTGCCAGCTTGGCAATCCGTGTGATGGAAATTGATCTAACAGCCAAAATGAAGGATCCAATGATTGGCAATGAATGAAGGGTGATGATCAAAGCAGAGGGGAGCGTGTATCCAAGACCTAGAAGCTTCTCTCAAGCCTATAAATACAAGACCTTCTCACTTACAGCAGGGGAGATAGTTTTTTTAGCTTTTAGTAGTTTTTAAATAATTTTAGCTTATGTCACTTTAGCTTATTCGTATTTTCATTTCATGTAACTTTTCACTTTTAATTTTGTAACTTAGTTTTCTAGTAATGAAAGTTTAATTGTTCTTATTATGCAATATGTCTTTTAATAATTTTACTTTTATGCTAAAAATGATCTAAATAAGCTCTACTGTTTCATAAGCTCTTATTGTCCTTAAGCTACTAAAAGCTCTCAATTACTTGAATTCTAATGGAATTGGATGGCTGCTTATAGAATTCAAGTGGTAATAGTTCCTGAAGGTCAGGAGTTAGGTTTAGAATAGGTATTTGGGAATAAGCTTAAGCTTGCTTATTATCTTTGTTTGATGCTTATTTAGTTTAGATAAGTAGCTTAAATCTTAATCTGCTTATATTAGTTTAAAAACAGTTAAAAAAAACCAAAAATATTAGCATAGCTTAGTTTGCTTATTGTCTCTGCTTATTTGCTTATTAATAATTGTTCATTATGATGGTTATAAGCTGTCTAGTATCTGATAGTTGATACTTGTACTTTAAATCTTAATTTTATAAGCTGATTATATATTTTTTACATTCTAAAAGGGTGTTTGGCATAGCAATACTAACTGAGAGTTAGTACTGCTATTGGCCTTTTGGTCCTTTAAATTGAGTTTGAATCTTAATTCTAGGTTTATAAGATTAGATTTAAGGTGTTTAGTTGGCTTATATCAAGTTGTCTGTAAGATTGCTTATTAATAGTTTGAATCTGTTAGTCCTAGTTTCTTTTAGTATGCATTTTAAGCTTAAGATTGTTTTAGGAATTTTTAGTGCTCACTTTGCCTTTGATCTGGAGTTTTAAGAGTATAGAAACTAAGTTCTATAGGACTGCATTAGTGGTTTTGAGATTTGGGTGTCAAATGCATCAACAGTTATAAACTACAAGCAAGCTTCTTCAATCTTAATTTTCAGCAAGATAAGGTAATTGTTAGGACTTGAATTTTTTCACACAAATAGTTTGTAGGAAAATGCTCATCTGTTTAAGTTTAGTTTTTATAAAATAAGTTAGCTTATTTTTTTAGCTTAAAAATCAGTATTTTGTCTTTTCAAGTATTCAATTCACACTAAGTAAATTAGCAGTTTCAAGTAGCTTCTTCAATAAGCAATTGAATTTCAAAATAGTTTTTAAAAGCTATTTTAGGTAGCTTAGTGGTCAAGGTTTTAAGTTGAATAAGCCAAAAGTCCATAAGGATCTTATAGCTTATTGAAAAATAAGCTCAAAGTCACCTTAAGGACTGTTTGGTTACATTTTCACCAAACTACTTGTTTGAGATTCTTAACTTATTGGTTAATGTTTTGCTTAATTTTTATTTCAACTAGCTTGTTAGGTTAATTTTTGATAGTTTATAGCTTAATAAGATTAGATTTTAGCTTATTTTACTTCTCATAATAAAATAAAAAACAGTTGCAAATAGCTTTTTCATTATCCTTTTTCAGTGCTTAATTGATTTTTAAATTATCTTTTGATTATAGTTTTAAGTAGCTTATAGGGTAGGCTTTAAGTAGGTATAGGGCTTATTTTCATAAGGTTCCATTTGTAAGCTTATAATTAAGCTTAAAGATGACCTTTGAAGTTGTTTAGTTTTCAGTTTTATCAATAGTGCTTATTAGGTTTTCCAACTTATGGCTTGCTTATTTCTAGTTAAGTTTAGCTTATTAGGTCAGTTTTAGTCTAGTAATAGCTTATTCAGTCCTTGTTTTAGTTTATTAAGTTTTGTAAAAAGTAAAAAAAAAGTAGTTAAGTACTTTCTATCTGTTTTAAGCTCATTTACTGGCTTATTGATTAGCTTTTAGGAAAAGTTGTTTTTATAAATTTTGCTTGTTTTTAGCCTTTCTATAACTTTGTTTTTGAAAGTTTTCAAAATAAAAAAAATAGCAAAAAGCAAGAGGCAGGATTCGAACCTGTGTCCTCTTGCTTTACACACACACGTCTCACACTACACACACACTGTCCAACGCGCCCTTGGGTCTTTTTCAAACACATCTTGTTTTATTAATTTCTTAACCACGTTTTTCTTTTCTCATTTTTATAAAATCCGTAGCTTTTCTACAGCTTATAAGGGCTTATTGTTTTGGCTTATTTTTAGTTATTATTTTTATAAAATCCACCACTACTTTTTACATTTTAGTAATTTTTCTAGAATTTTTCAGTTTTGTTTTGTAATTTTAATCATTTATTTTCATTAAAAACTTTAAAAAATCATAAAAAATAGAAAAATAATCAAATTTTTTTTTCTTTTTTATAAAATTTTCTTTTATCATATTCTAGGCTTTGGTTGAAATTTACTTCCGTAGGGTTAATATTTTGAAAGTTCAATTTTTAAATAACAGGATTCAATCCCCGTTCTCGTTTTCTTCAATTTTAAGCTTAAATCACTCTCGGTTTAGAATTTCCTTAGCTTTTTACTTTTAAATAGTCATTTAGGATTAGAAAAAGTTTAGAAAAGCATTTAGGGTTTATTTTTCTTGCTTGCTTAAATTGTTTTTAATTGTAGATTTAGAAAATTAATCCAAAAAGTTTGAACAAATTCAAGTCATTGTCCAAATAACAAACGAGGTCTCAATTTCACAAGTCTTTAGGAAAACGACCCGATAATCACTTACCGATTAAACGTGTAGTATTTTTGTAAGATTTTTCCTATTACCTTTGTCCTCAAGGGTAGTTTTGGAATTTTCTATACTTTAGATATTATTACGTATATATAACTTTGCATCACGCCAGTGTGGATATCACTTTGTGATTATAGCCAAACGCTGTCCTGAAACATGGTAGTTATAAAAGCTATTTTTCAGAGTGTATGTGAAGCAGCGTCCACAACACTTGTAGTCAATAAAGAATTTGTTCCTCCACTTGATATGTGCAGAAAGATACCATTGGGCCCTCTCCATATTTAATCAGATAAATGAATGGCCGTTCCCAAAGGGTAATGCAAGATGATTCTTGATTACATTTGGTATACTGAATTATTTCTATAACGAGAAACATAATGTTAAACTATATGGAATGACTTAGGATCCATATCCTTGGTTTAACGGTATCTATAATAAAGGGATGATTATAAAGCAAGAAATTTATAACCATTAAATAGCTGAGATGATTTTTGAAACTCTTATCTCATAATATTCCAAATGTAAAAATAATTATGCGGGTTGCTAGACTTTTCCAATTGTAGGTATAAGTGTTAGGTGCTACTCCAACTCCCAAGTGGGAGCTGTTGGGTTATGGTAGTCGGCTAGCACGTATACGTTACGAATATGTGAGCCTATTGGGGGCACACACATTAATACATGGAGAATATGTTTTATACTTTACGATACAAACCAAAGGACTAGAATAGACAAAACCCGAACCCCAAGGGCACACTAATAGTGGCTGGTTTTCCTATGAGGATCAAAGGGGGTTTCAGTTTGTTTGGATAAACAAGGAAAAGATGTGTTGTGATTAGAATAGAACTTGTTTCCTAGTTTATCAAGAGTAGGATTCAAGGGCTATAAATACCCTTGATATCTAACTCATTATTCACGACACATAACTCTCAAAAAACCCTCAAATAGTTTTCGGTTTTTTCCTGTTTTGTTTCCTAGCCGAATTCAACAAAAAACCCTCACAAGGTTTCTTTGATTTTCGATTTCTTGTTCATCACCAAATTCCATTAAACCTTCAAGGTTTCATTCAATCTTACTTGTTATTCCTAGCTCAACATTACAAGTTCTAAACATAAGGTGTTAGTTGTTTTCCTGATTCAAGATTAAAACCCCAACTAGGGTTTTTGGCTTCTTTGATTTTCAGTTATTGGGTTTTTGGTTAATTAGGGTTTTCAAACTCTAAATCGGTGATTTTGGTTTTCGGTTGCAAGCTCAAGTGGTTGTTAGGTAATCGGTTATTATACAAGGGTTGTTGGTTTGTGAAGTTAAGTCTAGACAAACTTAACATATTCGGTTGACGTGATTGTGTGAGCAACCGTAGAGGTGATTGTTTTAATCACTTATTTGTTTTCAAGATCAATTTACTGAGAGGTACGCTTTCTATTTACTTCTTGTTTACATGTTAACTATATGCTATTACTAGCTCCATCCGTTGCATACTCGTAGCTACTTGGTTAACTAGATTGTTAAATCCCAACAGAGGTTAACCGTCCAAAGCTACACGCCGCTGACCATTTTGCAGTAATAAACGACCTAAACTTCCATTATTATGCGTTGGACGGTATTATGTTAATAATAACACCACATTATTTATTCACACAGTACCTACCATTGAGTATCATCCCATAATATATATGACGACACATTCTAAGGCATTTATTTTGATTCAAGTTAATAAAAGTAAATATTGTAATGCGACTATTTTTATGTCTCATGTTTCTATATTAAAGTTACAAAATGTTCTATATCAAAATTCTAATTCTAAACCGCCTCTTTTTTTTTTGAACGACAATATTAGAATATGATAATTCACCATTGAAGGCTAATTGATTTGCTTCCCTTACAATTGATAACAACTATCCTATATATAAGATACAAAAGATCATTCTAGAATCATTACTATGGGCTTAGGCCCAATACAAATTAATGACTAATAAATATACTTTGAATGTTGACTTGACTTGAATATTCAATGTTGACCGTTGACTTTGAATGCTGACCGTTGACTTTGAATGTTGACTTGATTTATACATGGTTAATACCCCCCCTCAGTGTGAGCGGGAGATCTTCGGACGTTCAGGCTGGAGCGAAACTCAATGAATAAAGCAGTGGGTAGGCCCTTCGTAAAAATATCTGCATACTGGAATCTTGAAGGGACATGAAGAACTCGAACTTGTCCCGAAGCAACAAAGTCACGAACAAAATGAATGTCGATCTCAATGTGTTTCGTGCGTTGATGTTGAACCGGATTTGCAGACATATAGACAGCACTAACATTGTCACAATAAACTAAGGTAGCAGTAAATAGAGGAGTATGAAGCTCACATAGCAAATTACGGATCCAAGCAGTCTCAGCAACAACATTAGCAACACCTCGATATTCAGCTTCAGCACTAGAACGAGACAAGGTAACCTGACGTTTCGCAGACCATGATAAAAGATTGTCGCCAAGAAACACACAATACCCGGATGTTGACCGACGAGTAACAGGGCACCCAGCCCAATCAGCATCAGTATACGCAGTAAGCTGAGTAGTAGATGATACATGAAGCTGCAGGCCATAATCAAGAGTACCACGAACATAGCGAAGAATACGCTTCAAAGCAGTAAAGTGCGGATCACGAGGGTCATGCATATAAAGACAGACCTGTTGGACAGCATAAGATAAGTCTGGGCGCGTAAAGGTAAGATACTGAAGAGCACCAGCAAGGCTGCGATATAAGGTTGGGTCACTGACAGGGTCACCATCCGAACCAAGCTTGGACTCTGTATCAACAGGGGTCCGGCACGGGTTACAATTTTGCATATGAGCTCGCTCAAGAATTTCCTCTGCAAATTTTGATTGAGACAAAAACAAGCCAGTTGCCGACCGCTGAGCAGAAATACCAAGAAAATAATTGAGTGAACCAAGATCCGTCATAGCGAACTTACTGTGAAGGGAAGCAATGATCCGCTGTAAAAATACTGAAGACGATGTTGTAAGAATAATATCATCCACAAAAGGTAGCAAATAAGCAATGTCAGATTCTCGATGAAAGACAAATAAAGAGGGGTCAGTTTTACTATGCTGAAAACCGACTCGTGTCGCATAACTAGCAAAACACTGAAACCAAGCACGCGGGGCTTGCTTAAGCCCATACAAAGATTGTTGTAGATGACAAACATAATTAGGTTTGTTAGGATCAACAAACCCAGGAGGTTGATGCATATAAACAGTCTCAGATAAGTGACCATGAAGAAAAGCCTTCTTTACATCAAGTTGATGAATGGGCCACTCATGAGAAACCGCAAGACTCAAAACAGTATGAATAGTAGTCGGTTTAACCACCAGACTAAATGTCTCATCACAATTAATACCCTGTTGTTGACTGCGTCCGTTTGCAATAAGACGGGCCTTATACCTGCTTAATGAGCCATCTGCATTAAATTTATGTTTGAAAAGCCACATAGAACGAACCACATTAACGTTAGCTGGATGGGGTACAAGAACCCACGTTCCGTTAGTAATTAAAGCATTATATTCATCTAACATAGCTTCTTTTCAGTTAGGATCATGAAGAGCATGAACATGCGAGCGAGAAAGCGGTAAAGTAGTGATAACATGACAATTCATACGTTCAAGCGGTTTAAAAATGTCAGCTTTAGCGCGAGTGACCATGGGATGGGTAGGCATGATTTGTGATGAATTATTTATGGGAATTAGAGTATGGATATCTACCATTTGGGCATGTGATTGTGTTTGGGCCAAAGTTGGGATTGGCGTTGAGCTATGAGATGGATGGGTGTCAGGTTGTGGTAGGATTGGTGTTGAGTTATGAGATGGAGGGGTATCTGGTTATGGTGGATTGGTTGGAGGGGTTGTTAGATGGGGCGTAATTAGGTTGTTTGGTTCATTGGTTGTAGTTTATATAGGTGGTAAAAGGAAATCATATGTTGGTTTATTAGAAGACGTGACATTTCCAAACAGAAAAACAGCTTCATCAAACCGCACATGTCTCAAAATAATAATTTTATTGGAGGCTAAGTCGAGACACTGATAACCACGATGATTGGCGGGGTAACTAAGAAAGATGCAAGGTGAGAAATGTGGTTCTAGTTTATGTGAAACATCAACGTGAGGATATCAAAGACATCCAAAGACACGCAAATGTTCATATGTGGGGGTTTGGTTATAGAGTTTAGTAAATGGTATTTCATTATTAATGACAGTAGAAAGTAATATATTTAAAAGGTGAACAGTCATATTAAGAGCTTCCACCCAGTAAGATGGAGGTATGTGAGCTTGAAAGAGTAATGTACGGATAAGGTTATTAATGGTGCGAAGCATACGCTCGGATTTTCCATTCTGTTGCGAAGTGCGAGGGCAAGAAAACCGAAATTGTATGTCATTCTGGCGGAAAAGGTCATGGAAACGGGTGTTTTCATATTCATCACCATGGTCACACTACAAAGCCTTGATGTCGACATTAAATTGTTTATTGACATAAGCACGAAAAGCAACAAAATTATCAAACAAATAAGATTTTTTGTGCAAAGGGTAGACCTAAACAAAGTGCGAAAAATGATCTAAGAATATATCATAATATTTAATTTCACTTTCACTTGGAATTGGTGATGTTCATATATCCGAGTGAATGATTTCAAACACAGAATCAACAGAAGACTCGGATTTAAAAAACGAAAGCTTATCGTGTTTACCTAATTGACATGCATGACACAAAACAAATAACTTTGATTTACAACATAAAATTAAATTTCTTGACTCTAAACGATGAAGCACATCGTCTCCGAGATGACCCAGGCGTTTGTGCCATGTAGTGGAACTAAATGAAAGCAAAACAACAGGAGTTTGAGACGAAGGTTGCTGAGTGACCGGGTAAAGGTCTCCTGTACTATCATAATGAAGAAGAAGCCGTCCGATCTGGTAATCCTTTACCGAAAAACCATAAGCATCAAATTCAACAGAAACATCATTGCCATGAGTAAATTGACCAACTAAAATTAAATTCTTAATTATGTGAGGTGTGACAAGAATATGATTAAGTTGAAGAGGCTTAGAATATGTATGCAAAAAGCTATGTCTGGTATGAGTGACATGAATAGAGTGACCATTGCCAACAAATACAAATGGATAAATGCTTGAATTACTAAAAGAAGTGAGTATACATGTATTGTCCGCTAAATGAGATGATGTAGTTTATGTGAAACATCAACGCGAGGATAGCGAAGACATCCAAAGAGACGCAAATGTTCATATGTGGGGGTTTGGTTATAGAGTTTAGTGAATGGTATTTCATTATTAATGGCGGTAAGAAGTTAAAATATGTAAAAGGAGAGCATCCATATTAAGGAAGCTTCCTATCCACCCAGTAAAGATGGAGGTAGATGAGCTTGAAAGAAGTAATGTACGGAAAGGTTATTAATAGTGCGGAAGCATAACGCTCGAGTTGCCATTCTGTTGCGAAGTACGAGGGCAAGAAAACTGAAATTGCATGGCATTTTGGTAAAAAAGGTCATGAAAACGGGTGTTGTCATATTCACCATCATGGTCATACTGCAAAGCCTTGATATCGACATTAATTACTTATTGAACAGCATAATCACGAAAAGTAACACAATTAACAAACAAATCAGATTTTTATGTGGCAAAGTAGACCCAAACAAAATTCGAAAAATGATCAAAGAATATAGCCAATATTTGAATACGTACTTTCACTCGGAATATGTGTTGTCTCGAAATCCGAGGTGAATGATTTCAACACAGAAAACAACAAAAGACTCGAATAAAAAAAAAACGAAAGCTTATCGGTTTACCTAAATGACATGCATGAACTACAAAGCAAATAAACTTTGATTTACGTACATGAAAATAAATTTTTTTTGACTCTTAAACGAGAAACACATCGTGCTTCGGGAAGACCCAAGACGTCTTTGGCCATGTAGTGGAACTAAATGAAACAAAACACATGAGTTTGAGATGAATGTTTCTA
This sequence comes from Tanacetum coccineum, assembly GCA_026074375.1. Classification (NCBI taxonomy): domain Eukaryota; kingdom Viridiplantae; phylum Streptophyta; class Magnoliopsida; order Asterales; family Asteraceae; genus Tanacetum; species Tanacetum coccineum. Next base: position 51,728 of record BQNB010011070.1, read on the forward strand.
GTTGACCCGGGTAAAGGACTCCAGTACTAACATAAACGAAGAAGAAGCGTTCGGATTCAGGATAATAAAGCACAGGGTGACCCAAACAACGTGCGGACAAATTGTTTAGTCGAAGGCACATTTGGTTGTAGTTTGAATGGTGTAAAAGGAAATCATATGTTGGATAATTATAATACGTAAACTTTTCCAATTGAAAGACGTCTTCATCAAACCGCACATGTCCTCGAAAGTAATAATTTTATTGGAGCTAAGTCGAGGACACCCGAAACCATCGATGATTGCGAGGTAACCAAGAAAGATTCAAAGGTGTGGAACGTGGTTTAGTTTATGTGACACATCAACGTTAGGATAGTGAAGACATCCAAAGACACGCAAATGTTCATATGTGAGGGTTTGGTTATAGAGTTTAGTGAATGGTATTTTATTATTAATGGCGGTAGTAGGTAATATATTTAAAAGGTGAGCAATCATATTAAGAGCTTCCATCCAGTAAGATGGAGGTATATGAGCTTGAAAGAGTAATGTACGGATAAGGTTATTAATTGTGCGAAGCATACGCTCGGATTTGCCATTCTGTTGCGAAGTACGAGGGTAAGAAAACTGAAATTGCATGCCATTTTGGCGAAAAAAGTCATGAAAACGGGTGTTGTCATATTCACCATCATGGTCATACTGCAAAGCCTTGATATCGACATTAAATTGTTTATTGACATATGCACGAAAAGCAACAAAATTATCAAACAAATCAGATTTTTTGTGCAAAGGGTAGACCCAAACAAAGTGCGAAAAATGATCTAAGAATATAGCATAATATTTAATTCTACTTTCACTCGGAATTGGTGTTGTCCATATATCTGAGTGAATGATTTCAAACACAGAATCAACAGAGGACTTGAAATTAAAAAACGGAAGCTTATCGTGTTTACCTAATTGACATGCATGACACAAAACAGATAACTTTGATTTACGACATGCAAATTAAATTTCTTGACTCTAAACGACGCAGCCATGACGTCTCCGAGAATGACCCAGACGTCTGTGCCATGTATGAACATAAATGAAAGCAAAACAACAAGAGTTTGAGATTAATGTTGCTTAGTGACCGGTACAGGTCTCCCGTAACTATCATAACGAAGAAGAAGCCCGTCCGGTCTGATAAATCCGTTAACCGAAAAACCATAAGCAACAATTCAAAACAGAAACATCATTGCCATGAGTAAATTGACCAACTAAAATTAAATTCTTAATTATATGAGGTGTGACAAGAATATGATTAAGTTGAAGAGGCTTAGAAGATGTATGCAAGAAGCTATGTCCGGTATGAGTGACATGAATAGAGTGACCATTGCCAACAAATACAGATGGATACATGCTTGAATTACTAAAAGAAGTAAGTATACCTGTATTGTCCGCTAAATGAGATGTTGCTCCCGTGTCCATATTCCAAGATGGATCTTGAGGAGTCACGAATGCTTGCGGGAGCATGGTTGCTTGAGACTGAAACGCATTCGGCATATATGCATGATTCCCGGGAACATATAAACAATCTCCTTGTTGTCCAACGAACTGATATGGCAGGTGGGGCGGTATTGGAGGAAGCTGGCGAAGTAAATGAGCATGAGACAAGTGGGCGGGCTGTTGGGAGTTGGTGGGCTGTTTGGCCCAAAGTTGACCTGAAAATACATATCGGATAATCTTGTGATACAATTAAGACAAGTGGCAACGGAGACAGCAAGCAAAGCAATGAGATAAAAACACTACTAAATATATAAGTGGTCAACAATTGTATTATATGAGTATTCAACAATTATTGACTAACACACGATCTTTTCTTTTATAATTTTGTGAAACACAAACGAACGGCAGCGGCAAAAGCGAAAAACAAGAAAAAAAAAATATTGCTCGGCAGTGTTTAAGATTTAGGTGTGGTTGATTCTTCTTTCTATTGCCGACGCAACATAGATAAAAAATGATGAGTTGTCATTAGTTTTCAACCGTTGAAATAAATTGATATCAAATCTCAACCCTTTAAATTAAGATTTAACATATCTATTTTTGTGCGTAAATTTATGGAATACTAAGATGCAATTAAAACACGTTTCTAATCAACAAAACATGATATAAGTTTGAAAGCAAAAAACTTTAATTTATAATTGTTTGGTCAAAAGTATTATCTTGAATTTGGTCAAAAGTAATACCTATATATACCCGAAAATGCCGCAACTTTCCATGAGTTCCTCTTTCATCTTCGCCAAAATATATATGTACACTCAAGATAATTTCTAGAATTTCTACCATGTATATGCAATAGCATTTTTTTTAATTTCTTATGATTCAGATATATTTATATGTGTACGTTTTGCTTTCTTTGAAATTTCACATATGCTATCTATACAATTTTGCAATTTTATATGATATGACATATAAATAAATAATTTAGGAATGAAAAATGTAAAGTATGATGACGGAAAAAAGATGTCAACGAGGTAAGAACATATTGCAGTAAATCTTTATATGTTTTGATTTTAATATTTCATACCAATTAGTTGTCAGTGTTTAATCTATGTTTATTTGTGTTGTAGGCGTGATGGTTAAGGATGGTTTATGCTCATAGCAAGACTTGGGGAGAGATGAAACAAAGAAATAGAAATACAATAGACATGTATCTTTGGTATGCCTTCTTTGTTAGAACTCATTATATTAGAAGTCGAACTCATTATACACTCATTACATAACATGTAACTTTGGTTCTGATTGCATACAAGCATGCATACAAGTTTTGTGAACATGTACGTTTTCATGTTACATGTTTTACCGTGCTTTATTTATAAGCTTATGTTTGATATATATCTTCTATTTACGATTAAAAGTAAGACATTAAATAATTGGTAATATATAACGAGATCTAAAAATCACAATACAGCGTTATAACTTCGTGTCTAAGCCTTTATAAAGGTTATTGTAATACGGAGTAATATTTAGTCTCATACTTGCATGATGTATACCGTACATCTAATATGTTTTAACTCTTTTTGCCAAAGAAAATGACGATACATATAAAGAGTAAAACTTGACTCATTGCACAACATTTAAAGTCTTATCAAACTTTGGATCATGTTGCATACTTATGTTGGTTTTTTTTTCAACGTAAAGTTCACTAAATTTTATTTGGTTTAATTGTTGAAAGTATGTGTTGTTTTATAAAGTTAAAAGTTTGACCCGTGCAACGCACGGGTATTGAACTTGTTGTTTTTGGTGGTGGGCGTTTATTTCTCTGATTACCATGATAGAATTGATAAAACCCACATTGAAAGCCGATTGATTTGCTTGATTATTACTCTCCAATATACACGATATTTATAGATACAAATAGATAGGCTTGAGCCCAATGACCACAATACAACTAATGATGACTAGACAGCTAATGGTTATCCAATCAATCAACTAATCATTATCTAACCATCCATAAATATGTGTTGACTAATACAGGCTAATACTTACTCACCAAATAAATCCACCGATTTCATCTTCAATCTTTTTAAATTTAACTCATTCACACTGAAACCCTTTTTCATTTTTTAGATCTGATCGATTTTTGATCTGATCGAAAGCTAATAAGTCCTCATCAAACGATTTACCGAAACCCTTTTCTTTCGTTTAGGGTTTACTATGTTTAATCGGAGTTCCAAGGAGGTAGAGGTTCAAAAGATCTCTATCTCCATCTTCATAACGAATTTTCCTGATTCGTTTAACGCTAAGGATCTTTGGAGGGTTTGCAATCAATATGGGACAGTCGTTGACACATTCATTCCTGATAAAAGATCTAAAGCTAACAAGAGGTATGGTTTTGTGAGGTTTATTAAGGCTGATAATGTAGAGCGTTTGGTATCCAATTTATGCACGATATGGGTGGGTAAACTCAGACTTCATGCTAATATCGCGAGGTTCCAGAGGAAACCCTTGAACCAAAATTCTTCACAAACCTATAAAATTCAGACGAACAAACATGGCCAAAAAGATGTGTCGATTATGAAAGCGGCGAATGGTTTTGCTGGTTCCTTCGCACATGCTGTAAAGAAGGGGACCAAATCACATTACGAGGAAGTGGAATCTCAACGGCACTAGTTCTTGACGAATCTGCTTTAAACCAAAGTGATATGTCAACAGCTCTGATGGGTAAAGTTAAAACTTTTGACTCATTATCGAATTTAAAACTGGTTCTAGCCAAGGAAGGTTTTGACGAAATCACACCTTAAATTCTATGGGTGGTATTATAGGTATTGATTATTTTTCAAACATTCATGACAAAAGAGACGAAGTTCATTTCAAAATACTAGTGGTGGTTTTACTATTGGTTTTTCATCTCCAATAGGCTATTGCATAACGTTTTCATAGCAGAGAGAGCTTCTATTTTTGGGTGAATATTGTTGGCATTCCATTAAAGGTGTGGACCAAGAACACTTTTATTAGAATCTGTCATCTAAATGGGGAGAACTTATTTACGATGATGATCAGGAGGAAATGAGCTTTCATAATAAAAGAATATGTGTTTTAACAAAGCTTAAAGAATCAATATCCGAATCTTTCAAAATTATAGTGCAAGGTAAGGTTTTCTGGGTACGTGCTAAAGAAGAATGTGGATGGACGCCTGACTTTGTGGAGGAAGAAGAGAATGAAAGTGAGTATGACGAGATGGTTAGCAATGAAGGAGATCATGAATAAGAAATTGTAAATACACAATTCAATGGTCAATGATTCTGTTATTGATGAGGTTTCAGACACTATCTTTGAGAATTCCAAACCCCAAATCTTTCTGAAGCTGGGTGCAACGTGGAACAGAAACATCCTCAATCAGAAGATCCATTTAATTTATATGACTTACTAAATAAGAAAAACAATAAATCTAATGGTGGCTCGAGTTCTGATAGTAATTTGAAATACCCGCCAGGATTTACCCCTTCAGTTGCGGATGAAGATAAAAGAGAGGACTTGTATGTTTCAGGAGATGAAAACGAGATTCGTTCAAAGTACGTTCATGTGGAAGTAATTTCTCCTTGTGAGAAGGAGAATAGGAACAAACATAAATAATGGTTGGCATTAATGGTAACCATCATTCTAAACGGTTATATTCAGGAGGATCAATCTTACAATTTTAGGGATATGTGAAGGTTGAAAACAATGAGGTTTACAATATGGAAGGGTATGATCAATATAATTTGAAGATATTATCAAATCCCAAGGAGTGAACGACGGTTATCGATGATTTTTATGTCTCTTAACATTCAAGGTCTTACCCAAAAGACTAAAAAAGATTGGGTCAAGGAGTTATGCGTTAGACACAAGGTGAATTTTTTGTCTTTACAAGAAACCAAATTGGAATCGTTGGAGTTTTTTAATATTAGGAGATGTTGGGGTAACTTTAACTTCGACTACGTTTATAGTTCCTCAGTAGGATATTCAGGCGGTATTCTTTGTGTTTGGGACCCAAAAATGTTTCATAAAGATAATGCTACAGTTTCTGATTATTTTGCCATGGTTAGAGGTAAATGGATCCCAAATGGTAGAATGATTCTTATTATATCTATCTATGCTCCCCAAGAATAAGCGGAAAAAGATGGTTTTTGGATTATTTGGACCATGGTGATTGGCAATTGACAAGGTGATGTAGTTATCATGGGCGATTTTAATGAAGTTCATAAGCAAGAGGAAAGATATGGTTCGGTGTTTAACGTCCATGGCACAAATGCTTTTAACATGTTTATTTCAAATGCAGGTTTAGAGGAGATTCATTTAGGTGGTTGCTCATTTACATGGTGTCACAAATCGGCATCTAAAATGAGTAAGCTTGATAGATTTACTGTGTCTGGAAGAATTTGAGTGCATGCCCTATATTCCAGCGCTCACGTTGTTAGATAGATTATCCTATCTGATCATCGTTCCCAATTTTCTGTGTGAATCTAAATTCGATTTTTGGTCCATCTCCTCTTTGTCTTTTTCACTATTGGTTAATTAGAGGGGTTTGACTGATTTCGTGATGACACTTGGAAGTGGCCCAAGTTGAATCGATCACAACGCCATGAGAAAGTTTATGAATAAATTGAATCTCAAAAGGAAAATCCGTGAGTGGACTAAAGATAAAAGGGCCAATACAAATAATAACAAGAAGATTTTGAAAGAGCAGCTTGCTGAGATCGATAGCTTACTTGATAAAGGTGAAGGTAACATTGAAACCCTTAATAACCGTGTCGATATCTTTAATTCTTTGCAGGATATTGATAAATTAGAATCGATAGAGTTGGCTCAGAAAGCTAAGATTAAATAGAGGGATGAAGGAGATGAGAATACAAAAAATCACTACCCGCGGATTCTTAGCAGACAACGAAATCAGCTTGCTATTCGGGGGGTGCTGATTGATGGGACTTGGACCGAGTCTCTTGATTTAGTAAAGGATGAATTTTTTTCTCATTTACAGAATCGTTTTAGTCAACCTTAAAGCTCTCGGATCCAAATTGCTATGGACTTTCCTAATCATCTTAGTCTCGAACAACAGATGGACTTGGAAAGTAATATAACTCACGAAGAAATAAAAAGGGCGGTGTGGGATTATGAGACAGACAAATCTCCAGGACCAGACGGTTTTACATTTGGCTTTATAGAAGATTTTAGAGGTGTTATTGAAAAGATTTATGTGGATGGGGCTGTTGTGAACTGTTCTTCCATGAGTGCTTACTTTCCTAAAGGTTGCAATGCATCTTTTATCGCTTTGATCCCGAAAACTCAAGATGCTAATATGGTGAAGGATTTTAGACCTATTACTTTGATTGGGAGCCTATACAAGATTATAGCCAAGATTTTGGTAAACCGACTGGTTCCTGTTTTAGGAGATATTGTGAGTGATGTTCAATCGGCGTTTGTTAGTAATCGACAAATTCTAGACTGTCCTTTCATTTTAAACGAAATTGTTCAATGGTGCAAAAGAAAAAACAAACAATTAATGATTTTTAAAGTTGATTTCGAGAAGGCTATGACTCGGTTCGTTGGGATTTCTTAATGGAGGTTTTAAAAAAGATTGGCTTTGGCGATAGATGGTGCAGATAGATTCAGGGCTGCTTAGTTTCCTCTAGAGGCTTGGTGCTCGTAAATGGAAGTCCTACTCCTGAATTTCAATTTTACAAAGGTCTTAAACAAGGCGATCCTCTTTCACCTTTTCTTTTCCTTTTGATTATGGAAAGTTTCCACTTGTCGGTTCAAAGGGTGGTTGATGCAGGTTTGTTTAAAGGCATATCTATTTGTTCTTCTCTTCAATTGTCTCATTTATTCTATGCGGACGATGCTATCTTTATGGGTCAATGGAGCGAGACAAATATCAATGTTATCGTTAAGATTTTGGATTGTTTTCATCAAGCTTCAGGTCTTCGTATTAATATTCATAAAAGTAAGATTATGGGTATCTCCGTGAGTAATGATAAGGTCACTCAGGCGGCGGCAAAGGTAGGTTGTGCTTCGTTTAAAACTCCTTTTTGGTACTTAGGAACGAAGGTGGGAGGCGCTATGTCCCGTATCAAATCTTGGGAGGAAATTGTAAGTAAATTTAAATCTAGATTATCAAAATGGAAGATGAAAACTCTCTCCATTGGTGGTAGAATGACGCTCATCAAATCGGTTTTAAGCTCTTTACCTATATATCATATGTCAATTTACAAAGTTCCTAAGAAGATTATCAATAGTCTTGAATCTATTCGTTGCCATTTTTTTAATGGCGTTGATCATCTTTCTAAGAAACCGATTTGGATCAAATGGAAAAAAGTGTTGGCTCCGATAGATAAAGGCGGTTTAGGGATTTCGAGCTTCTACGCGTTAAATAGAGCTCTTTTGTTTAAATGGATTTGGCGCTTTTATACGCAAGATTCATCTCTATGGGCGAAGGTTATAAAAGGGATTCACGGTGAAGACGGTAAAATTGGTAAGGTAGTGTCTAATCTCCATTCATCTACTTGGCTAGATATTGTGAAGGAGATTGATTCTCTCAATCAGCAAGGCATGAACTTCGTTGGTTATATCCACAAGAAAATGGGAAATGGGCTTCATACATATTTCTGGGACGACATCTGGAAGGGGGATACTGCCCTCAAAATCTTATATCCCCGTATATACGCTTTGGAGACTAATAAGAACATTTCTGTTGCTTCGAAGCTGGGCCAAAACAACTTGGGTTTATCTCTTCGAAGGATCCCTAGAGGAGGAGTTGAACAATCTCAACTCGAGGCGCTACGTGAATTCTCTGATAATACAGTGCTCGTGGATTCGATGGATAGGTGGTCATGGTCTTTGGAGGGCTCAGGAAATTTTTCTGTTGCGTCCGTGAGAAGAGAAATTGATAAAAATCTTTTGCCGATGGTTTCCTCCAAAACCCGTTGGGTTAACGAGGTTCCTAAGAAAGTTAACATTCACGCCTGGAAGGTTAAGTTAGATTGCTTACCGACTAGACTTAATATCTCAAGACGTGGTATGAGTATTAATTCTATTTTATGCCCGAATTGCGACAAGGAAGTCGAATCGTCTAGCCATATATTCTTTTCATGTCAATTTGCTAGAGAGATTTTCGCTAGAATAACATCCTGGTGGGAAGTCCCGTTTTCTGAGATTTCTTCTTATGACGAGTGGTTCCTTTGGTTAATGAATCTTCGCCTCCCCCTTCTTAATAAACAAATGTTGGAAGGTGTTTGTTATACAATGTGGTGGAATATATGGAGTTTCCGTAACAAAAATATTTTTGGTCTCGATCCCCCTAAGAAGGAGATGATTTTCGATGACATAGTAAGTCGCTCTTTTTTGGGTGTAAGTATAGGCGTAAAATGTCGTTTAGTTGGATTGATTGGTTGAAAAACCCTCATTTGGTTTCTTTGTAAGTCTCTAGCTCCTTGCTAGTTTTTTAATAATATTTCGCCGTTAAAAAAAAAGATGTGGTGCTATTCTTTTATTGCCTCTTAACACTATATATTTTCTTAAATGATAATTTTTAACTATCTCACAATATTTATACCACAAACTATCTCACATGTTTTAAGCAGGACTTGAACCCACAACTATTTCATTGGGAGCTTCTTACACAACACGAGGTACCATTGAGACAACGAAGATAGATGCATAGGGTTAGGAAGAGTATAATTAGATTTGTGTCTTATATAGAGGTGCAAAAAAAACCGAAAACCAAAACCGTAACTGGAAACAAACCAAAAACCGAAACGGTTAAAACCGGGTTTAACCAAAACCCGTCCGGTTTTTGGCCAAACCGCTGGTTCCCAACCGGTTTGGGATTTCAAAGTTTTGACCGATTCGGGGACCAGTTTTTCGAACCGGTTTTAGTTAACCGGTTCTAAACCGGTTCGGAGCGTGTGTTTTTTTTAATTCGAATTTTGAATTTCAAACGGGCGGGGACCGAGGATGAGCGTTTTTTTGAATTTTTGGGTGTAATATTTACCATTTGCCATTTTATGTTTAGTATAAATAGAGGGGTTGTGTATTGGTTCAATTACAACTTTCACAATTCACAATCATAAGCAAAAAAAACACTCTTAAAAACAAAACTAAATTTCTTTCACTAATGGCAACTCAATCCAGTCCAGCTCGATTTCCATTAAAAACAAACGCGTACAATACAAAAGAATAAATAGAGACTTTATCAACATCGTACATTTTCCTAAAACACGAGGTGTTATACAAGATGTCGGATAACACGATAAAATCTCAATGTAAGCATTGCTTTCACTTTTGGCGACGGGATCCAACTCGACGTTGAGGAATCATTTCACGATTCCGTATTGTGAAGCACTCAAGATGGTTCCGAAAGCGGGCCAATCGTCTATGGCTCGAGGTGGGAGTCTTTTTGTATACAATCCGGATGTTGTTCGTGAATAATTCGCGGGTTTGGTGATTCAAGAAGGCTTACCATTCAACCATTTTGACAACACTCGAATGACGAGGGTATTTCAAAACCATCTCCAACCAAAGTATAATTATGTAAGTCACACTACTCTAAAACGTGATGCAATGAAATTATGAAAAGTGGCTAAACAACATGTAAAAGATAGTTTTCTTAATTTAAATGCTAGTGTCAACATAACAACGGATGTTTGGTCCTCCCCTTATGGTTTGCCCGGTTCGTACCTTTGTGTTATCGCACATTGGATTGAGCCCTAAACTTGGCAAATGATGAAGCGGGTCATTGCATTCGAAGACTTTTCGGTTCCCCATACGCGACTTGCTTTATTTAGAACGTTGAAAAAAGTGTTTGTCAATTTTTATTTGAAAGAAATTTTTTTGTCAATTATGTTGGATAATGCTAGCAACAATACAAAAGTAATTGGTAGACTAAAATTAAATACAGTCCACAAATGGATGTCATATTTTATCATAGTCGATATGTTACACACATCATTAACTTGGTTGTGCAATCCGGTTTAGCGGTGCCCCCGATAGATGCAATGAAATAATCTTTTAAACAAATGTTAAAAGATATATTCAAATCGGGTTCTAAAAACTATCAATACTATATTTACTTGTGTAAAGAATCGGAGAAACCCTTTTATCACCTAATTGGGACGTTTCAACAAGATGAAATTCCACTTATCATATGTTCCAATGTGGTCTAAAACAAAAAGACACTTTAGTATATTTTCATGAGACTTTGTCCGATGCGGGTAAGTGTATACCATTTTCGATTGAAAATTGGGTTACTATTAAAAATCTAACCTGATTACTTGAAGTGTTTAACATTGCCACGGAAATATTATCGGGGATTTATTATCCAATATCTCCATTGATATTGCAACAAATATTCTTCATGTGTAACAAACTAACCGAATTTGAACTTAATGGTGGTATGCATTCAAGTATGGTTGTACCAATGAAAAAAAGCTTAAGAAATATTTTGAAAAAATGCCACCGGTAATTACTTGTGCGACCTCTTTGAATCCATGTTTTAATGTAAGCGGGGTAAAGTTACTTATCGAGTCGATTTCAACTGATTTGAAGTGTTTTGACAATGGCTTTGCAACTAAGGCAAAAGAACGGTTCAACGATTCTTTTCAAGGTTTGTATAATACTTATTATCTGAAATATGGTAACCCAACAACTCAATCAACGAGTGCGGCTTCTTCATCGAGGTCGCATTCAGGAAATCCGATGACTAATTTGCTAAAATGGTTAAAAGATCATTCCAACAAACGGGCAAGGAATGATCGTTTAACGAGCTCCGAATATGAGCGATATGTCACAACTGATTTTATCGCCCATCTTCGGCCCGATGATTTGCGGGTTTTGATGTTTTGGGTTTTTGAAAGGAAAAGGAATCAATGTTTCCCGTTCTACCCCGAATGGCCCGGGATATGCTAAGTGTACAAGCTACTTCGGTAGCTTCCAAATTCGCTTTTTTAACAAGTGGAAGGGTGTTATCAATCCGAAGAACAAGACTCACACCTGCGTCTTTAGAGATGTGTATGTGTCTAAAGGATCACTTGGACGCAATCGATCGAATACAACACACATTAAATCTTGAAAACTCCCTAGACTTTGAAGAAGAGATCTTGGATGCAGAGGTGCTAGAAAATGAAGCTATAGCAATTTTTAATGAAGAAATCGCACTAGATGAAGCTGCTAGCGAAACTAGGTCCAACGGATCCGGAGGAGAAGAAATTGATATGACTTTTTCCGATTAGCTTTCCGAATTCCGATGTATTATGTTTTAAGTTTATGTATTATGTTTGATGTATTTTCCTTTCCGATGTACTTCGTTTCTGATGTATTATGTGTTTTATTAAATAAAAGTTAAAGTTTATTGAGTTTATTTTGTATAAAACGACGAAAAACAAATATATATATATATATATATATATATATATATATAGTAAGGATCTAGTGAGAAGTAAATTAAAATAAGAAGTTGCGAGAAGTGACTCAAACCACACATTTGAGATGCAACGACTTGCATTAGATGCATTTTTAATCATTTAGATGCACCATTTAGAGTTTCGAAAGTTAATTTGATGTGTAGATGGTGCAAATTGAATTTCATTATTTCGAAGCATGCAGAGGAATAAAAAAAAGAGAAATCATGAAATGCATATATGCATCTAAATAAAAGCTAGAAAACACATTATGATGCATTATAATGCATCTAAGATTATAGAGATGCATCTAATTTAAGTCGGTGCATCTCAGATATGCGTTATAGTTACTTCTTATCATTTTTATTTTAAGGAAACTTCTTATTTGATCCTAACTCTCTCTCTCTCTCTCTCTCTTTCTCTTCTTTTATATATATATATATAAGTATATATATATATATATATATATATATATATATATAAATATTATTTATATAAGTATACTAAATTAAAACCCGGTAACCGGATCAAAAAACAGGTTTGTGGAACCGGTCCGACCGGTTTGGGTTTTTCCATTTCCGACCGGTTTGGAACCGAACCGGTTAACTGGTCAAACCGGTTTTTCCGTTGGTTTGACCAAAACCGGTTTGCGTTGACCAAGACCGAAACCGAAACCGGTTAACCTGTTTGTGCACCTGTATTATATGAATCACTAGGCTTTGAGTTAGTTATGATGGAAAACGCAAGCTTAAATTTTAAAATCATTTAACAATTAAACACATAACAACGGAAACCAAATAACCTTACATGCGCTTTTGATCATAGCTATTCATATACGATGAATGACTAATCATAATAAATGCAATAACACATATAACGTACCTTGTTTGAAGTAGGAAATCAATCAAGACTTGAAAGATTTAAAAGCAAGATCCTTTCACGGCTAATGCACGTTAAGGCTCATAGGACTACAATAGTGTGCTAGCAGTTGACCTTGATAACCTTAACACATACAATCAAATTGATAAACATAAAACATAAGTATGTTTGTGTTTGGTATGCTCGGCCGACAAACAACATGAGGAGAGGGGAAAGGTTTTAGGATTTTGGTAGATCACAAATGATGCATATGAAACCCTAATTATTCCATTATCTTTATAGGCTTTCTAAATTATAATGATCATATAAAAAATAAGATAATTACTATAATTAAAAAGAGATAATTACTAAGTTTTAAAGATTTGGTATTATTTTATAATATCATTATCATTTAAAACAAGATATCAAACCCAGCCTAGCATGACACACCTATAGGGTGGTCGGCCGCCTAGTGGGCCCCACATAGGCTTCGCCCCATTTGGTTTAATCCAATTTTGATCCTTATTAATTAGACCAATTAATTAAGGTCATTGCATTTTTGTATAATTAGATAATTTATATATTTACAATAAATATATACAATTGTAGTCTTGCGCTAATACGTGTGACCCCATAGAATCATATATTAATGACAATATATAATTTCGTTATATCATGTACATAATCTACAAACTCCCACTTGAACATGTTATAACTTTCATTAATTAAATACGGATAGACAACCATCTAGCAATGGAATCTGCCTCCCTCTAAAAAACATACGACTTGTCCGTCCATTGATAGAACCAAACATCAGATCATTACTTTAATGATTCTATAATTTTAGCAATATTCTTATTCACTACTTGTTGTTCCCTTTGAGTTAGTGATCAAAAACTATAAAAGTTAAGAAAACTAACTCATGGCTTATAGTAATGTAACCAAAATGAGTTTTGAAAAGTTATAAATATAAAACAATAAAGAACACAAAACTAATTTTTAACGTTTAACTCTTATAAATTTATTAAAAATTATACCCTATTGTATGCGGAACTACAATGGGGATTGAATGACAATGTGTGTGTGTGATCTATTCACTAACAACTTTGCATATGTTAAAGTATTATGCAAAGTTGACAACTATGCTAACCAACCGAGCTTGCTCAGGGACCTAGTTGATATTGGAGGAGTAAGTGTTTGTGAAAGATACGACTTTGAATGTACAAACTCAACCTACTCCGTTTACAAGTCATGTATATATATTGTACAGGTTTGTCTCTATTACAATTCTAATCTAAGTAGCACTGACCCTGTCTTCATACCCTATTCAGGATAGTTTGACTTCAGGTGGATAAGATCTTGGACTTATCCAGTTTAAACTATCCCGTCTATTCTTCAAGCATTTGTCTTAAGGGACTTCTAGTTGTTGGAGATCGTATGGGGTTCATGGAGTCTATTACTACAACTCACTGAATCCATTACCTTCTTCTTTGGCTCAGGGACTTCATTCATTGAGAACCGCCTTACTAAATGGTTGAGTCTTTCTTATAGACTCGGGTTGAACGCTTGAAGGTAACTCACTAAGTAACTGTTCACTCAATGACCTTGAATTGTTTAAGGTTATCTAACACTTAGGATATTTTGTGTTCAAATCCAAGTGAAAGATCATTGGGCACTGAATTGGCCCAACAACTTTGTTTTCGATACATGTTCATTTGAGACATGGATTAAGCAATCTCAAATCACTAACATGTGTTCCTTGATAAAGAATTAATGATATTACTAAAGTAAGTTACAACAGTAGTTTAACCTCTACTTCAGTCACAATCATGTAAGTATTAGTGAATTCATCAAGTCGCGTACAATGTTATCATGCTCTACTAATAGGAACAAATTCTTTTACCTATATTCACTTTATAATACATAATTCATAAAATTTGAAACATCTCAGGATAACCTCGATTTACCAAGGCGTTGGATATGAATCTAAGCTTAAGTGTCAAGTATTCTAAATGTGCCATATATTAAAGGTCTAGGGACACTCAAGTATACAAATCATAAACGTGACTCACAATTTGTCAACACATCCATGTAGTGATGTCTCATATGGGTCATTCAATATCCATCCCTATGAATACACATGAATCTTGGCCACAACAAGTAAATTATTTGTACAAATACAAATAAACACCAATGCCTTCATATTAGTCTTTATTTATATTGTGCCCAAATAATATAACCAACTATGTACTTTTGAAAAAACTTAGTCACGGATGAAACGTGCAAATATAGAACACAATAAAATATAGAGGAAGAAAAACTTTTTAGAAATTGCTATTGTTCCAATATCCAAATGCATAAAATTAAACCTAACAATTCTAAATCTATATAATGAAGCCCCATTCTACTTGCATGAAACTCATGCTTACCACGCTCCAATACTTTCATTAACGGATCAACAATATTGTCATTAATATGGACTTTAACGACTTCAACATCATTTCGTTCAACAACTTTATGAATAAAATGATATTTGCAAAGAATATGACGATTGCCTCTTAGTACTATAGGTTCATTTGCAAGTAGGATTGCGTTTGAATTATCACACAACAATTTCATGGGATTTTTGATACTTGGAACAACACGAAGATCCCCAATGAATTGCTTTGATACTTTGATGATAAGTTTGAAGTAAGACCGCAATACTTATCCAATAAGTGGGTTACTAGAATTTGAATTTGATATTTAAAATTTATAAATTGATTTAGTATTTGAAGACTTGTTTATTATTAGGTCGTTTTAATTTTGTTAGAGTTACAAATTTGTCAGTTTGAAAATTTTGGATCTTTTTTGGTCGGTTAATATTTAATTGTTTGTTTTGAAGTTATTGACGTTCGATTTTGGATCATTTTTGAGAATCGCTCGTTTGTTTTGAATCAGGCAAGTATCACTAGCGTTTGGAACTTTGAATTTGGTTTGAAACATGTCGAGAAGTCCAGACATGACTGAAACTGTAAGAAAAGTGACTTAAACTCTAAGGAGCGTTCGATAAATTTGGTTTTTAGTTTTGACATGTTTTCTAATTTGAGTTGGATTAAAATTTGGCAATTGGTTCATTAATATTTTTATAAATAGAAACCACTACATTAGAAAACTTTGTACTATGAATTAGATTTTTGCACTATCCTTGAATTTAGTTTTGATAATTTTGAATACATCTTCTATTTTAGTTGTCGATTTTGTTATTTGTTTTGTATTATGATTACCAACAAACATGGTTAAAAATGACAACATGGCATTTCAATAAGAAGAAAATAACTTGCAACAACATTACAACAATACAAAACATGCCCACAAACACTTTAATGAGGGCCCGAACACAGTCATCCATCTAAAATCGGATGATTATTATGGAAATAAAAAACCAAAGAAAACCACTACCACCTAATACATACGTACAACTTGAAAACACAAGAGCTGTTTTAATTAGCTCTTCATTTGTTCTTGAATGGTATGGCTCTGATGACGACTGTGTGATACACTGCTGCTAGTGCTGCACCAATGAATGGTCCTACCCAAAACACCCACTGCATAAACAACACATAAAAAGTCAAATATTGTATAGTATAGAATTAAGATTTATAAAAGTTTATAGTTTGGTAGAAGGCTTACGTGATCATCCCATGCGTGGTCCTTGTTGTATATAATGGCAGCTCCCAAACTCCTTGCCGGGTTAATTCCTGTTCCGGTGATAGGAATAGTCGCCAAGTGCACCAAAAATACCGCGAACCCAATGGGCAACGGTGCCAAAATCTGAAAAATCAAACAAAAACATACACTCAGGTAATCTTTTTCTTATGCTATTACAAACTTGTTGATTAAAAACTGGGACTTAAACGTACTGGAACGTGAGAGTCACGGGCACTACGTTTGGCATCAGTGGCTGAGAAAACGGTGTAAACTAGAACAAATGTGCCGACAATTTCAGCACCAAGACCACTGCCCTTGGTGTAACCATCTGCGATTGTGTTTGCACCACCACCATTTAGTTTGAAAGTGGTACCACCTTCGAAACCCCTAACGACCCCTGCCCCAACAATCGCACCAAGACATTGCATAACAATGTAGTATAACGCCCTGGTCAACGACAATTTTCTTGCTAGAAACAACCCAAATGTGACCGCAGGATTAATATGTCCACCTGAAAATTTATCATTCATTAGCCCTATTAGTTAACCTATATAAATGGTTCGCTAGTAAAATAGTAATATGTCACATTGCATTATAGTATAATAGAGTTCATAAAGTCAACATGACTTGGTTATATCCTACAATATAGTAGTAGTAGTTTGTGACTTTGTTCAACTACGAAGCATATACTTATTTTCTCAAGGTGTGACCCATTAACAATTTGCTATATTTTCTTATGCAACAATCGTTACTTTAACGTTATAAAATGTTGTTATTGAAGGTATATACCTGAGATTCCGGCTGTGCAATACACGAGTGCGAAAATCATACCACCAAAAGCCCACGCAATACCTTGGATACCAACCGTGCCACATTTCGTAGGCGACTTAACAACTCCCATAACAGTCAAAACAGTAATGTACAAAAACAAAAACGTAGCAATAAACTCAGCAATCCCGGCTCTCCAAAAAGACCACGAAGCCAGCTCCGATGAATCAAACAACGGAGCTGGTGGTGGCTCTTGGTAATCCTTATCTTGGACTTGAGCCGCAGTCCCAATGGGCTGTCTTTCGCGGAACTTGTTAGCTCCCAATCTAACATCCTCTTCCTTTCCCTCCATTACTAATCTTTGCTTTCTAAAAATAGAAGTTTAGATTATGAATGTGGTGACTTTGCTAGTTATTGTATTGTGTTGTGTTGAGAGTGAGGTGTAGAGTGGTTGTTTATATAGATGAAATTATATGAAATGGTTGGTAATGTGTCAATAAAAAATGTGTTTGTCATGATACTGTATTATAATACCGTCCAACGTAATAATGGAAGTGAGGATCGTTGATTAATGCAAATGGACAGCGACGTAGGGTTTGGACGGCTAACGTTCCAATAAAAATAGAAAGTGTAGTAGCTGGACAAATAGTAGCCACACACGTGTCAAGAGACTATGTTTTGGGCTGCGTGATGGTGACTCACACCGCCCCAGTACCAAATGAGTGGATATGATTTTTAAGCCTGAGATAAGAAATCACGTTTGTGTCAGTGTTTGTTTGCTGTGTATTCAAGTTTTATCGACTTATTGTAGAATTAGAACAATTGTACAAGTCTATAGTTAACTAGTTGAGTAATAATATGTTATCAAAGGTCGACTAGTTTTTGTATATTTAGGTTGGTTGCTTAGTTGTCTTCATTGATATGCTTTGTTGTCACAGAAAGTTATTGGAGTTGATGATACGATTACAAGTATATACTTAAAAGGTGGAATGAAAGATATACTCACATGCTAGTCCTTCACCTTGTCTAGTGTGATTCATCGAAGAAAATCATTTGACTCGAGTAATTGGGCGTTATTTTGAATAATCAAAGTAGAATTAAATGTCAAAACAACATTATTCAACAGCAATAAACATGTTAGGTAAATCAAATCAATAGTCGCGGCTACAAGTAAATTACTACAAGCACTCGGTATTATGTAGGTGCGTAAATAATATGGTCCATAATTAACCTCATCACAGTATGAGAAAGTATGAGTGGAGATATTTTATTTATAGGAAAAAATACTTTTAAATATATACAACAATCACTCTTATAATTGAGAAGATGACAAAATAATTGTAGATACAATGATTATGTGTTATGGGTTTTTCTAACATATGCCGGCTGTGTGTCACAGCCTGATTGGTCAGCAGTTATTGTTATTAATCATTATCAGGCCCTACAAATAACTGCTGGCCAATCAAGCTGTGACACACAGCCTAATGTCCCACCTTAACATGTGCCCCTGGGGCACATGTTAGAAAAACCCATGTGTTATATACAACAATTACTCTTATAATTAAGAATATGACAAAATAATTATAGACACAATCAATTATAATAAATACAATGACCCCCCTACCTTCAATAGAGATGGCGGCGGTTCAAGACAAAGCACAGACCGAAAAGTGTCAAATTGTGAAGGAGGGTGACTTTTACACTACGTTTTTAGAGTTTTGTTAATAAAGAAAAGTAAAGTAATGTAAAGTAAACATTTATATTTCAATTTTTTGAGAAAACTTTTTACTTTAAAAAACATTCAAATAACACTAACTTTCAATTTATTTCATTTTCTTTTCATGCTTAAGTGGTACTCGAGAACACAATCTTTTATGTTTCCTTTTCATTTTCCTTTTTTTCTTCATTAAATGTAACTCGAAAACACAGTGTTAGTGAAAATATTCGCTACCTGAAGATTGGTTGGTACAAACTTCGTAAACAGTTTCCCCGAGTTAACAAGTTCGCGAATTAAGTGATAATCTAATTCGATGTGTTTGGCACATTTATGCGAGACCGGATTTTGTGTCAGAAACAATGCGCTATTGTTATTACAAAGAAGAGTAGGACGATCGAGAGGTAAAGCATGCAACTCACGTAACAAGTAAGTAAGCGATATAATCTCAGCAACAGTGGCCATGGCTCGATATTCCGATTCACAGCTTGATCTAGAAACTGTGCGCTGCTTCTTAGCACTCCAAGATACAGGGTTACCCGTAGATAAATTGAGTAGCCATATGTGGAGCGACGTGTATCAAGACAACGAGCCCAATATGCATCGGAGTAACCAAGTATAACATATCGTGTTGGGCGAGGAAAGATGAGACCAATTGCAGGAGCATGCAAGAGACTTAGATTGATTGCATAGGATAATTATGGTCTAGTTATTGTTAAGTATTGTAGTGCCCCTACTAATGATTGGTAAAGTGTGAGTTCGAAAAGAGTATTCTAGCACCTGTAAATGAAACATGTGGGGATAAAGGAGTGGAAACCGGATTGGAATAAAAGAGGTTGGCACGTTGGATAATATCATCTGCATATTTTGATTGAGTAAGAAAAAGTCCATCATTCGTATAGGCAACTTCAAGCCCCAAGAAGTAGTTTAGATCACCAAGATCTTAAATGGGAAACTCGCGATTAAGGCCATAGATAAAAGAGATGATGACATCTTCATCATTTGGAGTTAGGATGAGATCATCAACTTGTACAAGTAAGTACATAATACATGAGTTGTCGATATATATAAAGGGAGAACTATCGACACAGCTACATGTGCACCCGTAGGAAAGAAGAAATGTACTCAATTGATGAAACCAAGCACGTGATGCTTGTTTAAAACCATAGAGGGCTTTTGATAATTTGAAAACATGTGTAGGACATCGGGAGTCAACAAAACCAGGTGGTTGTTCCAAAAATATTGGCGCGTATAAGTTGCCATTTAAAAAGGCGTTTTTACTTTTCACATCAAATTGATGCAACTTCCAATTATTTAACACGGCTAGTGATGACGTACCCTTCTCTCCGGTTCGAAGGTCTCCCATTCGAAGCCGGAATGGGATCTTCTCCCAATTACAACCAATAACCTTCAAATAGTTTCGAGTGGCGTAAAATCACCTTCGGGATGGTTACCAGTATGGGAATCTGCCACGCGAAGCCCTACACCCTTCGCGGTGGGCCTTCGACGAAACTAGAGCGAAGGTCAGATAGTCAAACCCACGTTCTCCATCTCTATCAAGATCTTCCCGCCAAAATAGAGATCGTGGTACACAACCCTAAGAATCACCCCTTAAATCGTGGGGCACCCCCACGATCACCGGTCTTTGTACTAAGCCTCGTCCCATCTCATTTTTACACCTATAAATAGATGGTAAGGGATCCAGGTATGGCTAGAACTTTTCACACACTTACTTACGCTATCATACTTTACCAAATACAAAGCACAAACTTACTCTCACGCCGGAGGTGATTCGCAGGGACACCCCATGCGCTTCACTTAAAGTAGTGTTTTCAATTGTGTTGACACAGGTTATTCAAGGCTTGGCAACCCAGCAATCACTTAAAGAGCTCTCCGATCTCATCGAAGCCTGATCGTGCCCATATTTTCACAATCAGTGGCGCTGATGAGGTGTCATTTTATACACTTTTTCAGGGTCGTTTAACCCCCGAAATCGTGTGTTTATGCCCAAAATAGGTACTTAATCGATCCTTTTTAGGTATTTCTCATTTGGATGACATTTGGATGAATTACGCGTGACTTGGGCTCATTTGGAAAAGAAACGGACGAGATTACAAACCAACACCAAGACTCTTGAAGATTTGTGCATACAGAGCCTGGAGACGGCGTCATAATTCATACACGACGCCGTCACAACTCATCTAGTGACGGCGTCACATATTTCAAGACGCTGTCAGCCCGCACCGACTCAAACGCGACGCCGTCGTGACGATTTTCTTATATATACAAACCCAAATTTAGGGTTTTCAGTGTGTAACTTTCAAATAAAAAGAGGGTACGAACCCTAGTTCGTTTAGCACCTGTAGGAGATGATTTTAGGGCCTAAAAACCCTATTGTAACTCTTCTAATTCAGTTTTTAAACAGAAAGTAAGGTTTTTACTTAATCATATTCAATATGTCTATGGTTTTTGATTTATTTTTCTATGCTATTATTCTAACATGCACGGCTAAGCCTTTAATTGTATTTATAAATGATTGTGGAAACCTAGAATGTACGATCTTAGGGTGTGCCTCTTGTGATTCTTGTGATGGATGTGCACGTTAGGCTTTAGAAAACCAGCTTTCTGTCAATAATCGCTGTTGATATGTCTAGGGAAACGTGACTGTGTAGAAAGGATACCATCGGGTAACAGTCTTCATACTGCCTTGCCCCCTAATATGGTTGATCTACTTTTAATGTATTTTACATTCACTTAGTAAACTCCTAGGGGCCGTGTAATAGTCTTCATACTACCTTGCATGTGCGTTGCTCTAGCGGCATACAAAGTAGACGGGCGGGTTTGTGTAATTCGTTCATGCTTTAGGAAATAGTTACACAGATCATCACAAGTGTGACAAGGCAACAACATTAGGAGAAGTAATCTAGGGAGTCATACATGATTAAATAGACACAATCTTTTTTCTTATTGTTATCACCATTAGTTTAGATTATTATTTAGTTTAATAGCTAAAACCAAACCACTCTCTCAACTATATGATTTACCTGCTTTCTATAAAATACAAAAATACAAAAAGAATCTTCCCTCAACCCTTAAAATTATGTTAGACCATCATCAGACCTTCCCAACATATTCCTCGAGTGAACAATAAACAACCCTGAGTCATGCCCATACTACACTACAACGATTAGGTGCACTGCCTAGGGAGTTGTAAAACTTCTTGTAAAGAAGTCATTATAACAACCGCACATCAAGTTTTTGGCGCCGCCGCCTGGGGAATAGTTAGGTTTTGATCATAGTTTAGCTTAGTTCTACTTGCTTGAATCCTTTCAAGTAAGAATTTAATTCCCGCACATTAGCTTTCTTGTAGTCTATCTTTTCTTCGTGTTATCTGTTCCGTAACCCATTCTCGTCAACCATTATAGGAGATGAGAATCCTATCCATACTCTAGGAGATTACTCCAGACCAAGCCACAAGGGCTATAGGAATACCATCGAGCTCCCCGAAGGGAACAACTTGGTACCTCTTCGATCCGACACCATCCGGTTGGTGCAAAACGGATGCTCATTCCACGGACTACGGTCCGAGGATCCAAATCAACACCTCAATGATTTCCTTAAACTTGTGGACTCACTTGACCTTGACGATGAAAACAGGGAAAGAACACGCCTGCGTTTATTTTAATTTTCCCTACGCGATCAAGCTAGCAATTGGCTTGAATGCCTTCCAGCAGGATCCATCTCCACATGGGAGGATCTTACTACCTGATTCCTTACTTAATTCTTTCTACCGGGAAGGATGCAAAACTCCACAACGATATCCTAATATTCCAACAACATCATGGAGAATCTCTATCCGAAGCATGGACTCCTTTCAAGGACTTACTCCAAAAAGTCCCTCATCATGGCATCGATCGTTGGCTTCAAATCCAAATTTTCTATGATCATGTCTCCTTTCATCTTAAGTGCGAGATTGACCGCGCCGCCGGCGACAAACTTCGCAATAAGAATGCCGACGAATCTTAGGAAATTATCAGGAACCTTGCCCTCTACGACCATGAAGGCTGGTATGAAGCAAAATAATTCGTCAAACCGGTCAAAGCCATTTCTACACCACAAGGCATCTCGAAAACACATGACCGGAGACTTCTCGAGCTTGAAGACCATATCAACTTCCTATTAAAAAGGTCACGACCAATGCTCGCACCGAGCTTAGCACACACCCCAAGCTTATGTTAATGCAGTCTATCTTATCCCGTCCATAAAATCAAAATAAACTACCAACACTAAGCACTTTTGCTTTTCGTGAACGTACAGGTCCCAACCCTCAACCACAAGCATTAGATACCACTTTTGAAGCTCGAGTACGGGATTACATGGCAGCACACACCGAAGGGATGGAAAGATTTGAGAACACTATTTTCAAGCAACGCGAAGAGATCAATGGTAGGATGACTGAAATGTTCGGTATTCTCAAGGAGCTCACGACTAGCAGAACCCCTGAGAAAGTATTAATAAGAGAAGAAGCCAAATTCCCTGTCACAAAGAACTTGAACTATATCTCTCTGACAAAAGAAAAAGGAGGAGGGAGTAATAGGACGAATGTGACACCCGGTGATGCTAAAACAGAAACGAAAACGCCAATAATGGAGGTCGAGAAAATAAATGAAGTTGAAAACAGGCCAAATCAATCAAAACATCTGAGAACGAAGAAGCAGTGGAAGCACCCGGTTCTTAGCCTGTCGCATATTACCTGAAGCATAAGATTAACGAAAAACTGATAAAGGGGCTAGTCAACAACAACCGATTCAATAACTTTCGGTCAAGAACCCAAGATGGAAAGAAAAAGAGGAAGGAGTATAAAGTATTTCTTGGGGGACCTGCTTATGATGCAATTCTCAAGAAAATGATTACAAAGAAGGAGGACACCAGAGGGAATTTCGAAATACCTTGCACCATAGGGAACCTTAAGCACGTGAACGCCCTCGTCGATTAAGGGTCCGACGTGAAGGTCATGCCCTACTCCACCTACATGAAACTCACCGATGAAAGGCCTGCTGAGACTAACATCAGACTCTCACTAGCTAGCCACTCATACATTTACCCCTTAGGAATCGCTGAGGATGTACTAGTAGATGTCACTGAACACGTATACCCCGTAGACTTTGTGATTTTGGATATCAGGGAAAACAAAAATAGGCCTTTTATCTTAGGAACACCATTATTGACAACCACCAAGGCCTCAATTAAGTTTGATACTGGCACAATAACTCTAAGGTCAGGAAAACATAAGGTAAGTTTCCATAGGATACCCGATTTCTCCAATGTGACTAACAAAGGAGTAAGAAATGACATAGAGCCCATAGACCCCACAATGACCGTAAATAGGCTAGTCCTTGAATGGGAAGAAAAGATAAAGCTTCACTTGGAAAGGGAAATGCAGTTTAACCAATAAAAGAGCAAAAATTTCAAAGGCATGCATCCTACTCTTATTGCAACCAAGGAAGAAGTGGACGACGAAGGAGAAGTCACGTAAGGACGTGTGACTTCGAGTCTAGCTACAAGACTCGTTAATAAAGAAAAGCCCTTCTTGGGAGGCTTTGGACTAGATCACCGATTCATACCCCCACTGCCCATGGAAGAAAAACTTTGGCCCACTGAAGAACGCAATACTAACCAGAGCTTGCTTAATCAGTAGATATACAAGCAGGATGAAGGTGATAGGAGGGGGATTAGGAATTTAATAAGGTTAGAAAAGAGATGATGGATAACAAAGGAGAAGTCACGTAAGGGACGTGTGACTTCGAGTCTAGCTACAAAGACTCGTCAATAAAGGAAAAGCGCTTCTTGGGGAGGCAACCAATATACTTTTTCCCGCATATTAGGATGTCATGGTGGTTTTTAAAATTTCTTTACTAATTGTTTTTATATGTTTTGAATTATCTTGTAATCATGCTTTGTATTATCTTTAACCTCGTCTTAATTTCAATCAAAGGTATTTTGCAAACAATAAGTGTATGGGAATTTATCCGGCTTTTGAGCCAAATTCAAACATGTTAAGTGAATTGTTTAGATTAATTTGCGTCGGTTTCGAGTCATATGGTTGAATTGTTAAATCTCAGGTTTTATACAGCAATTTATACAGGAACTAACTTATGGAATCAAGTGCATGAAATTTTTCATCAAAAACAAAAATTTTGTTTTCACAGATGGTGGAGACGGCGTCACGATTAACAAGTGACGGCTTCACGATTAACAAGTGACGCCATCACCACGACACCTGTGACGGGGTCACGCTAACCCTGACGGTGTCAAACGCCCAGTCCAGAAAACTTAAAAGATTTATAATTATTTTTGAAAACAAAACTTTGTGGTCAACCTTTAATATAGGTAATTCTTCTGAATAAACCTGTCCAACCTGATAAGTTTTAACAATTCTTTCATCCCCATCTATCGAGTCGAACCCTAATTCAACATTGTAATATTGTTAAATCGCACATTTAATGCCTTGGTATAGTTTTCTCTGTCCTTTGATTACAGGTAATAATTTGATGAGAATAAGCTTGAAGTTCCTTTAGGAAGTTTCATTGGATGATTTTCGAAGGATGAATTTAACCAGTTATCGCCATGTTTCTTTCTCCATTATTTGATAAAAAAACCAAGGAGTACTAGTTTCTTTTACTTGTTACCTTTTCCCTATCTGTTTTAACGGTTACTTCCATAGAACATTAGAGACAATGTTCAAAATAAGATTAGGTGAAATAAGCCTTAGAAACTATTCTTTCATTTGTCATTTGCTTTGTCCTTAAAAAGATGGGTAATATATCAAAACATAGCATAAAAGGGTGATTTTTACCAAAATTTAATTTTTTTTACGACACATACCAACAAAAACCGAGTATTACTAGCGTCCCATGGATAGGAATTTATATGACTAGCACAATAACCCTCAAAATTCCACCCTCAAAATGTGAGGTTCGCCCTTAGATCTTTAGGAATTCGGGTACCTATCTTCGGTAACCCAAGATGATTTTATCTTTACCTGGTTTGAGTTAAGGAAGTGAGCAGTCACATGTGTCTATTCCGTCGTTACGGATGTGTACGTGTGGTCTTCGTTGCCTTTTTTGGAATGCCTGGTGTTAGTAAAATTCATATGAGTGTATCGGTAGTATATTAAATTCTAGAACTTGTTTTAGTGATGCACCCCGAGACCGCATAAGTAAGTAATTTCGAATTGCTTGATAAAGCATTAACGTTGGATAATATCATCTGCATATTTTGATTGAGTAAGAAAAAGTCCATCATTCGTATAGGCAACTTCAAGCCCCAAGAATTATTTTAGATCACCAAGATCTTAAATGGCAAACTCGCGATTAAGGCCATAGATAAAAGAGATGATGACATCTTCATCATTTGGAGTTAGGATGAGATCATCAACTTGTACAAGTAAGTACATAATACCTGAGTTGTCGATATATATATAAAGAGAAAAGTATCGACACAACTACATGTGCACCCGTAGGAAAGAAGAAATGTACTCAATTGATGAAACCAAGCACGTGATGCTTGTTTCAAACCATAGAGGGCTTTTGATAATTTGAAAACATGTGTAGGACATCGGGAGTCAACAAAACCATGTGGTTGTTCCATAAATATTGTCGCGTATAAGTT
Organism: Tanacetum coccineum; assembly: GCA_026074375.1. Taxonomy (NCBI): domain Eukaryota; kingdom Viridiplantae; phylum Streptophyta; class Magnoliopsida; order Asterales; family Asteraceae; genus Tanacetum; species Tanacetum coccineum. Next base: position 78,314 of record BQNB010011070.1, read on the forward strand.
GCCATTTAAAAAGGCGTTTTTACTTTTCACATCAAATTGATGCAACTTCCAATTATTTAACACGGCTAGTGATGACGTACCCTTCTCTCCGGTTCGAAGGTCTCCTCTTCGAAGCCCGAATGGGATCTTCTCCCAATTACAACCAATAACCTTCAAATAGTTTCGAGTGGCGTAAAACCACCTTCGGGATGGTTACCAGTATGGGAATTTGTCACGCGAAGCCCTACACCTTTCGCGGTGGGCCTTCGACGAAACTAGAGCAAAGGTCAGATAGTCAAACCCACGTTCTCCATCTCTATCAAGATCTTCCCGCCAAAATAGAGATTGTGGTACACAACCCCAAGAATCACCCCTTAAATCGTGGGACACCCCCACGATTACCGGTCTTTGTACTAAGCCTCGTCCCATCTCATTTTTACACCTATAAATAGATGGTAAGGGCTCCAGGTATGGCTAGAACTTTTCATACACTTACTTATGCTATCATACTTTACCAAATACAAAGCACATACTTACTCTCACGCCGGAGGTAATTCGCATGGACACCCCCTGCGCTTCACTTAACGTAGTGTTTTCAATTGTGTTAACACAAGTTATTCAAGGCTTGGCAACCCAACAATCACTCAAAGAGCTCTCCGATCTCATCGAAGCCTGATCGTGCCCATATTTTCACAATCAGTGGCGCTGATGAGGTGTCATTTTATACACTTTTTCAGGGTCGTTTAACCCCCGAAATCGTGTGTTTATGCCCAAAATAGGTACTTAATCGTTCCTTTTCAGATATTTCTCATTTGGATGACATTTGGATGAATTACGCGTGACTTGGGCTCATTTGGAAAATAAACGGACGAGATTACAAACCAACACCAAGACTCTTGAAGATTTGTGCATACAGAGCCTGGAGACGGCGTCACAATTCATACACGACGCCGTCACAACTCATCTAGTGACGGCGTCACATATTTCAAGACGCTGTCAGCCCGCACCGACTCAAACGCGACGCCGTCGCGACGATTTTCTTATATATACAAACCCGAATTTAGGTTTTTCAGTGTGTAACTTTCAAATAAAAAGAGGGTACGAACCCTAGTTCGTTTAGCACCTGTAGGAGACGATTTTAGGGCCTAAAAACCCTATTGTAACTCTTCCAATTCATGTTTTAATCAAGTAAGGTTTACTTAATCA